>WOGP01003248.1:0-15480 GCA_015342065.1 Leptinotarsa undecemlineata
TAATATATATATATATATATATATATATATATATATATATATATATATATATATATATATAGATATAAAAGATATATATATATATATATTATATAAAAGACAGTAACAACAGTAAATGGAGTTATTCACAACATCTCAGGAAAATTCATATAAAGAAGTACAGCTAGATCACCCTGTACATATCTAGAAATTGACAGACTTGACATGAAACGAGAATGAAAGAGCGGGAAATACAAAATTCAATATTTATGTACCAAAATCAATTGATTTTCATAAAATAGGCAGAGGTAAATTAATGTCGAATGAAAACAAAATGATATATGTTAAATAAAATTGAAATAGACATCATAAAAAAGTTTATAATGTCTATGATATTAAGATGAAAATAGTTAGAAATGATGAAAAGTTTGAAATTTATTGTTGTAAACAATTTCCCTAGTTACGGACAAGAAATAATGCTTAAGAAAAATTTATATAATTATACATCAGTGAGGTTCAACATCTATTTACATAAATGTTAAGGAAATGTATATCTAAATTTTGAAGTAAGTAGCAAACTGGTAGAGGAAATGGTTTTTGAGATATTAAAGTTGGAAATTTGAAATTACAAAATTTATAGTTGGTAACTAAGGAAAGTGAAAGATATTCAACTTTTTTATCAACAAAATATTCTTCTCAAGGCGACGAAAGTGGACGCTACGCAAAATTATTTTCTCCTAGAATTAGTAAAAATTATACAGTTATATAGAACAATAATGATTAAATGAAGTTATAACAAAACTAACTTGTATAAGCCAACCATTGAATTACATGAAAATCACTTTTTCCCATACGCTACACAATGTGATATATGAAAGAGTATATTTCACTTATATGGAACACCATCATCTCCAATGGTGTACTTTGAAATTTTGGAATTAGTTCCTAACTTGTCACGGAAACGACAAATCTGCTCATGTCACGATGATATGGAACGCTATCAACCTCAAATGGTGAACTTCGAAATTTTGGGACAAGCCACTCGTCTTACCATCTCATTAGCAGCGCCTTTCCGGATAATATAACAATACCAAGCAGTCATTTCATCCGTAAAATTACGACTTGAATGATCATTACCAGTTCAAAAATTTACTTTGGCTCTGCTTCCAATGCCGAAGGCAAGATAAAATAACGCTGTTCTCAGACGTAATTGGCTGTTGATTGTTTTGTCTGATGGTCAAGCTTCGATTCTGTGATTCCAGCTTATAACCAGTACTTTATGATGTAGTGGTACATGTTTTTCCAATAGTTTTCCGGCATTCGAAAAGCAAAAATGAAATTTGTTTTTTTTTATTGATTTGTTTTTTTAATACACAGTAGTTAGCATAAACGATCCTTTGTCAAATGAGAGAGACATATTTTTAAAGTCTAATAAAATTTTTGTCAAAGAAACGTTTACTTTTTTTTCACGCCTTCTCTCCTGCTTATTTTCGATAGGCTTCAACTAACGCGCTAAAAAGACAAAAACAATAATAATATTAAAAAAAACAGTTTGATACAGATTCCAAGTAATTTGCAAACTTTTAATTGCATTCATTATGGAAAAATTAAATTTTTTTCTACGATTTCTCTGATTCAGTTTCTCGAAATTTTCCTTTTCTTGTTGGAAAATCATTACCAGGAACCACTTATGAATCTCACCCAGTATATTGTGCTTTCAACTACAGTGACTTGGGAACGGCTGCGATTTATTCCCGTCGAGCTTACGCTTAGTCCTGAAAGCAATCTTCTTTCACTCGAGGGAGTTTGCTTGCCTATTAGTGGTTTTCGATTCATTTACCGGGTAAATCGAGCAGTAAATACCAGAGACTAACCCCCGGATAATTATATTAGGTCTCATACATTTCTTTTCGGGTTTCAACATACTGATCTGGAAATTAAATATTTGTCGTTCGGCGTCAGTGCAGTGAATATGAACGAATCATTAGTTCTCCTTTGAATACTAATGCTTCAGATATAGATTTTGCCAAATAAAATATATTTAAGACACAGAATGAAGTCTCAAATTTTTTCATAATATAACATCATTTGTTCAGGGTGATTACAAAAATCAGAAAATAAATATTTCATACTACCAAAGTTTCTAGACAATAGGATCTAACAGATGCCTACCGGAAAACCAGTGATATTTTGGTCAATACTACGACTGATATAAATTTGACGTATTTTGGGGTATAACTTCTTATCAGTGTAAAACAGATCTAACCGAGGAAGCAGATTGTCTGGTACTGGAGTAATTCCATCCACCCCGCTTCACCGCATATAGGAATTCAAGATCTGAGGGAGGATTGAACCGCGTCTATAATTTTCATCGTTTCAGCTCCTGCTTTGGAGCCATTTCCAAGAATCACTTAGATTTGTATTTACATAACACGAGTACGAGATCGCAATCTATCTTGTCCCAAGTCTCGTTAATAGTTCTATATTTGCTGTGTTCCATTCTAAGTTCGCACTGGTCACTCTGTTGTTCGGGGCCCATATGTATGTTGTTGTAGCAGGTATCTGGTTTGCCTGACCGGGTATCTTGCGTGACAGCAATGTCCTCCATGTTTATTGTAGTCTCTGTGAATCATCTCGCTTATTAAGGCAGTTGGGGCGTTTTTCAATTTCGATTGCTTCCCGAATTATCCGAGCCTGAAGACTTTTCTCCGTAGAGATGGTCTTGGTGTATTCGAAAATCGTCTGCGTTTGAAGTTATGCTACATTCTACATTGCTTCGCACAAAACCAGCGTGTTTGTAACCGTTAAAAATTGTCTTTTGCTTGAGTTGATTCCAATTATCGTGATTCATTAGAATAGCATCAAGAACAGTGATCTTTGGGTACTCAACACTATTGTGCAACACTGCACCACTGATGTCGTGTTTGGAGGCTAAAACACCACTTGCGGACGCAAGTCCGCAATATGGGGATCTCCTGGATAGTTGTCAACTAACAGCAAAATTTTCTTATTCTTTTAGGTAAGGTTATGATCCCATGCGCGTACCCAGGCCCTTCAAAACATCGGGGTAGTTGAGATTTTCCGATTATTAGAATTTTTTTCAATCATACCATTCATGTTGGCTGCCTCCATTACAGTTATTCTCTACTTTGATAATTTTCCTCCTGTACATTTTTCACCTTTGAATTTCAATGTCTTTTCCGGGGTTAATTAATAAAATAGCTCGGTGTCATATGCATTAAAAATGTCATCGTCTCTAAATTGCGCACGTAGATTTTGCAAATTTTTTCTAACCAATCGATTACCTCACTATATTGAACTGACAAAGACTCGCCAGCAACTTTACCACTGCCGATATTCTGTCTTACTTTGAAAGGATTTATCCAACTCATGGAAAATGTTAAATTTCGCATGTCTAACTGTTTAGCAAAAATGTTTGATTTCTCTTGTAGCAGAGGTCCATAAGCTTGAACTACTGTAACAATGCCTTATCCAACTGCCCATGAGTAGAAAGCGTTTCACGTTTGCATTTCAAAATGTTGTGAATATTGTAGAGTGATATACACCAAACTCCTTTGCGAGGGCTGCATTTGATTCACCGGCTTCTAACCGGTATAACATTGCATTTTTTTCTTCAATTGTATTGGTGTGTAGGTTTTGTAAACAAAACATTGTGCCACGTTTAACCCGGGCGTATTATCTTCATAAATGGTCGATAGAAGCAGTTGATCGTTCAAACCGGAGATGATAGGTACCAAAAAGAGAGACAAGCAACATGAACCTGACATCTGTGATAGAATTTGGTGACAAAAAAGTTTGTTTATTTGTCCATGTTGACATTGTGGTTTTCAACATAAACAGAATGGAAAATATAGAAATATGAAACTCAGAAAAGACAAGGATATTCAGAGGATATTAATTAACACTTGTACAGAAATGAAACTAAACAATACCGAAACACGACAAATATAATGTTTCACAGAGTTAGGAGTGAAAATTATGGCATGGAAACATATTCTCGACGAATCTACTCTCCTTAGACGATAATGTTTACTTCGCAAAGTGTAAACATATACCATTATAAAAAATTGTGTCACTTCAATGAAATGAGTGAAAACACATTTGTCTAATTTATTGTAGTTATTTTATTTTTACAACCTGTTTAGGGTTTTATCCCATTATCAAGTATGAAAACTAAGTAATACATTTGAAATCTAAAAACGTAATACGTAATACGTAAACGTAAAGTTTGTAGGTAAGCTGGATGGGGAGAGGTGCCAACTATAAAAATTATTCACTGGAGATTATAGAAATTACCGGATTTGTTGAACTTATAAATTCAAAAGTGGGGACCCGCATAAATTTAGTTGCTCGTTTAGGGTTATATATTTTGGGTTTTTAATTGATTTATTAATTTCCTTGGCTTCCAACAAATTCATTTTCTTTCCTTTGTCACATGTGTGTAGGATTTTGAGATTATTCTTACTTATTTTGTGTTTTGATTCTTGCAGATGTTCATACATTATAGATTTTTTTGTCCAAGCAGAGGTGTTTACGGAGCCTTCGGTCAAAATTTCATACTTAATAATGCGATAAAACCCGAAATAGGTCATAAAAATAAAATAATTAGAGGAAATTCAAAAGTGTTTTCATTTATTTCATTAAAGTGATCATGAATTTCCACAAAATAAATAAGTCAATTACACACAAAAAAGATTGTGTGATATTGTCGCTGAAAATTTGTTCTTTTTAGTCTTAACATTCTTATAGCTTTCCCCATATTATTGGGTTTTTAAATCTGATGGAACACATATATGCCATCAGATGTAAATTAATGATTCAATCGGAAACTGGAAGGTAATTATTTCAATTAGATTAATAATGTTCATTTTAAGGTTGACGATACCGATATCAATGCTTATTTCAATGCAGAACCTATCGTTATAAATTTGAATGAAAAGAATAGCGATTCTAACGTTGAATTATAATTATAAATAATAATGTTTTATAATTTTTATTTGTCAATATTTATGATGGAACCTATTTTAAAATCAACTTTTTAGGAATCCTCCAATCTTCTTAATCTTTTCACGAGAGGAATTTGTGTCTTGGAAAAAATAATATTTTTTTCGGATCGGTTACAATGACAAATTTATACAAGTTTAAGACGATAGATCCTCCTGAATATTCGACGATGTTTTGTCTTGTCATTGGAAAAGTGAAGAGAAAATCATTTAGTGGCGACCTCATATTTTTTATCCACATAATTTATCATTTGTACGTCAACTTTTTCAAATGTATTAATTACAGGTATTTATTTATTCAGTCGCATGAAAGAGATCAAATGAATTGAGTGATATTCATCCATTGAAAAAAGAGAAGCTCATGAATAAACAACGGAGCTTTTATATTTCCAGGACGAAGTTTTATATTGGAACGGCTTTTCCATTTCGTGTAGGCCATATTCAAGTTTTGATATAATAATCGTCCAATAACTTTCGAAACGGGTGAATTGATTCCAGAGAAGGGGATTGATTCAGCATATTTTCGTTTTGGGATGGAAAAATGATTTATAATTTGAATAGTGGATATAAAATATTAGGGATGAACGATGTTTTGCTATTCAGCCTTTCTTCGCTCCATGATCAATAAGGACAACGGAGTTTGGAAACTTCAATTTTTGAATACCGATGAATGTCAGGTTCTATTAATATCTCAATAAATTGTATGGTAAGTAGTAGTAAGTACATAATTACAAAATATCACCTTGAAAAGTTATGATAAGGCTTATTTATATACATATTCACCTAAATAAATCAGTTTCCAGGTAGTGACAAAACTGTCTGTATTTAGAAAACTTTTTTAGGTAACTAGTAATTGCTATTTGGTAAATAAATTAAAAAAAACTGATTCAATCAAATAAAAACCTGGACAAGCATAAATATCTGAACCAATTAAACACCTTATGATATATCTATCTGTCTATCTCTCCATCTAATGTATAAAAATGGATGTTTGTTGTTTGGTTGGTTGGTTGTTTGATTGGTTGGTTGTTTGGTTGGTTGGTAAGTGATAAATTTCTACATCGTTCAACCGATCGTGATGAAACTTGACATATATGAGTAATTTTCCATAGAGAAGGTTTTTAACTATCAATTTTTCTGTAACTTGTCACTAGATGGTGCTGTAGAACAATTTTTTGAAAGCACTGTTCTATAACGCTGCGCACGCCTAAGTTCGTTGATTCTGATTCTGTCAAAACATTGGAACAGCAGCGATACAGCAACATATTACTAATTAATACTACAACTACCAAGTTCTACGCGGGCAAAGCCGCGGGCAACAACTAATATGATATAAATTCATTTGAAATCCCTGAAAAAATCTGTTAAAAATTAGAAAGGTTAGCTGAAAAATAACAATTATATTAAGCATAAACAAAACTGAAATTACAACGAAATAAAAAAAAACACGCAACAATAAAAAAATTAAAAATTTAACTATTATCACCCATGGAAATGAAAATTGAAAATTAAAAGATTCCAAACCAAATTACTTCACGTCGTTTCGATTTGTTAATAGTTCGACGTGTTAATAGTTAAATTATTTTTTGGTTGTTGCGTTAATTTTTATTTCATTCTAATTTCAGTTTTGTTTCTGCTCAATATAAGTGTTATCTTTCAGCTAACCTTTTCAATTTTTTACAGTTTCCTTCAGGTACTTCCAATGAATTTATATCATATTAGACAATGGAAATCCGAACTAATGAAATGCAAAAAACTTTCATTGTCATATTTCACTATTTTTGAATCATTGCAAAGACATAATTTCGGAAACCCCGATCCTAGGAATTTTGTGGGTTTTGGTAAAATAAATTGAAGTAAACAACTTATTCAAGTTACAAATATATTACTGAACTTTGGGATCAAAATAATCATATATAAACTTAAATCTAAATATGCATGAATTAATCTGAGCAAGTATTTTTATAATAAATCAGTCTCTAAATTACAGATAACAATCATCACAGTATAAGATCGATATTATTAGGTAGTTTTAACTAATTAATTAATTAATATATACATAATCAACATCATACTATAACATCTTTTGGAAATTAGCACTTAGGACAAAATTATATCAAGAGTTCTTCGTATTAATGTTGAACTCCAAAACTTTTCATTAGGTTAGTTTAGTTAAAATTCAAAAGGCTTTTTCCTGGTGTACTGACAAACAAATCAGGAGTAAGTTATATTCCTGCACAAGCCCAATGACACCATTTTTGGCATTTACAACGTTATATCCATAGTACACCCAAGTTATTCTTGGAGAATGTTTCCGTGCAAAACAGACATTTTGTATCTTCTTCTTTTTCTTCTTCATTTAACTCAGACTCGAGGATATAAGAAGTTTTTTTTCTCTCATAGGATACCGCTTTACATTTTCTTGTTCTTTTTCACCGCCTTTTAGAAATACTTTTTTTCAATATGTTCTCTTTGTTTTCTTCTGTTTTCTTTTTCAGCTTAAGCGTGCAGTGTGGAGGCAGACAGTTGAAGGTAACATGGTTTATCCGAGCTTTTAAAATAACCTCCAAATGTTTTGTGTGAGAAAGGTGGCAATCTAGAATCAATAGCACGGGGTCCTGCGCAAAAGGTTTCGTGTGGTGCAAGAAATGGTCAAACCGCTTGGTGAAAACATCTAGTTTCATTTATCCTGAGAAGTTACAGGCCCATATGGATCTTGGTGGTGTCCCATTCATTAGTTCTATCTTCATACAAACCCTTTGAAAGATAAACATATGTAGAAGAAAAATTCCTGTAGCAGACATGCAAACTACCCCAGTTATTGTTTCCCCCTTTTCTACTGACGTAAGTCTTGTTACCTGTTTACGTCCAGTTCCTGCAAACAACTTAGTACTTTTGGTAGGTACCGTAGAAATACTGGTCTCATCAACGATATAGATTCGATGGGGTGGAAAGTTGTTTGCCTCTTTAACGGTTTTCAGTACAGAATAAAACTTATCTACTACAGACATGTGCTCAAACACTCGAAATTGACTCTGGAGCTCGGAGAGTTATATCTGGATGACGCTGCCAAAATTCTCTCAACTAATCATAGGCAGCTTTTTCCCCACGGAAAGTTTGGGTGATATTGTTTTGTGTGACAAGTTGATATGCTAAACATAGAATATATTGTCGAGTAATTCTTGTCTCCATATATTTGATGTGTTTTACGAGCTCATTTTTTGTTCTGTAGTAAAAACGGTTTTCTTTTCAGCTAAATATTTTATGGCGCCAATGGCCTCTTTATTTTGACCTTCAACTCGCCTTTTAAATGACATAACAGGTACTGAAAACTGTTTACTTGCAGTTCTATAAGGCATGCCATGTTTTACAACATCCAGTGCTTCAATCATAGTCTTCCAACCACCCACCACAATTTCTTTTTTTTTACGGTTTTATTTAGTTCGCCCTGTTTATTTGTTTGTGTCAAAATTGAAGTTTGACCCCCTTCCTGTTAACAGATTGATCTTACATTTGGTACACACATACAGTTTTAATGACAATATAATTCAATAAATTCTGTGTCAATGTAAATCCGAAATTGACAGCTACAAAATGGTGGATTACATGTTATCTTGTAATTGTAATTGAGACAGTCCTATGCGCCAATGCAATATTATGTCTATGAAGGATAGAAGAACTATTACGGATCTTATCATGATTTTCAAGTTGATGAAAGGATTAGTCCACTGCCCAGAGCTTTATTCCAAAATCGAGTTCAATGTTCAGTTAACTAGCACAAGGACAAATACTGCTCGAAATTCACCACTTTATAGAATGCTTAAAATCTTAAACGAAATTTGCAATGATATTCAATATTTTGAAATATCTTTACTGTTTCAAACGCAGGACGAAAAAAAGTTTTCATTGATAAGTTGTGAGTCTCTGTCACTCTTATAAGAATTATCTTATTCTTGGATTGTCCAATATAGTTTACAAAAAATTTAAATTTACATAATTTTTTTCAAAGCCCACTTGAACTAAAAATTAAACACTTGAAAATAAAATAGATAAAAAAATTATGTTGAACGGATTTATTGAAAAATCTAAAAAATGAATGAAAGTTCCTAGGTTGCAGTCATCACACCACTCCTCAGTAATCTACGGTTTTGATCAGATAAAAAATAATAAAATCGTTGGGCGTAGTATTTACATATTTACTCAGGTTACGCTAGGCCAAACAATTTTATTATTTTTTTATGAGATCAATACCGTAGATTGCTGAGGAGAGTAATATGATAGCTGTTACATGGGACCTTCCGAATTATTTTTTAGTTTTCAGTACATTGTCAAAATCATTATTATCTTTTTTTTCTTTTTTCAATAAAATCGTTAAATATATTTTTTTTATATATTTTATTCTTATATAATTACGTGGCATATTCTAAAACAATAATAGTCAGTAATTTAGTCAAGTAATAGGCAGAAATATAAAACATTGTGTTAGGTGCAAAATGATCCGCACGGATCATTACGTACTTACACTATTATGCTATTATAAAAACAAAATAGAACACTTTTGACTTCTACTAATCCAACAAACTTTGCATTTGACAGTCTAGAATAAAATTGAGGTAGATTTAAAATTAATCTTACCTTTATATCTACGTCACACAATTTTTGTTTTATGTCGTCAAACTTTACTTGTCACTAACAACGTCATTTCGAATTGACTGATGCCAGGGCCCATCAGGAGCTATGTTTTACCAAAAGAAAAATCTGGCTAGCGTCAGTAGTTTCTATGTGATTCAAAAGGATCATCTTACCTCAACGGATCATCTCGTTCACCTTTCTCCTACTATCGTACTCCATTAAAAAAAAAATACCGACGATAATATTGAGATTTTTCTTGTTATACGAAAGAACTTGGGAAAATTTGTTTTTTATTGAATGTTACTCCATTGTAATTAGATGAATGGATCTATATCTACAAATAAAAACTTATTTTAATTCATCTACTAGTATTTCTTCTGTGTCAAAGGTATCGACTGTAATTTGCTATCAGCATCTTATTCTTCTTATTAACTCAAGTGTTACTAGAAAAATTCTCTCGAAGAATTAATATTCTCACTCTGTATGAATCAAAGATCATCACTCCTTTGTTATTGTTTCACTCAATGATTACCGACACTTTTTTGAAGGCATGTCAAAGTCACAACGTCAACTAATGTAACATAATCATCTAATATTTCAGAACATTTACAAAATTTTTAGTAAACAAAAAACCGAAATGCAGGAAGCGGCCGAGAAGTTTCGGAAATACGCCTTGAACGTAGAACGGGATTTGGAGACCCTGATTTTCGAAATGTTGGACCTCATCGATTCGAAAACGAGAACCCTGCGCAAGCTTGTAAAGTTACATCTGCATATCAAAAAAGTTTATTCCATTACGGCAGATAAAAATGTAGTGCAAACGTCGAATCGAAGTGTCACTCCAGAGAGAAAATCATATCCAGTTCTCACCAGTGTGTGCAACTCTTTCACAGATAACATATCACTCACAACTTCAACACAGGATCTTCTGGAACCAATAGATAGTGTCTGTGAAGAAACTTATGTTGAGGGAGGTGGTGAGATCCAAGACATTGATGAAATCGAAAAAGAAATTGAAGCTGTTGGACAAGGAATAAAGCAGATCGAACTACCTGAAGTACAGCAAGAGGAAAAGCTTCTCAACCAAAGTCAACAGAGATCATTGCAGAATATCACGAAGGAAGTTGTTGAAAAACTTGTTACGGAAATCGAGGAATCGCAGCCAACCTACCATGACGCCCAAGAACAAATAGGAAACGAGACTGCAGCAAATCCCTTACCTACAGAAGGATCTACTGATGTGGAAGAGATTCCCCTTGAGTCTCCAACACCAGAAATTGTTACCGCTGTGAAAGCTCCTTCTAAGCCTGACCTCGCTACTCTCGAGGAGCAACACCCAAACTCTCCTTCAAACCACGTTGAAGGGCATTCGCAAATATCTTCCCGGTCTTCCCTTCACAGTTACTCTATTCTCTCAAATCTGGAGAGAGTTTTGAACAATTTGCAAGCATGTCAACCTGGAGATTGCGGTTTCTATTTGGATCCTTATACTTTCGTAGCCATCATCGATACCTTGAAGATGACCATAGCGAGTTATGAAACATCTGGTTGTGTCAGATCGCCCTGTAGTCACATGAAACATTGTATGGGCAAGAGCAGCACTCAACCTGTATTGAATGTAAACTTGAGTATTCCAAACAGGAAGACCAGCTCCAATCCAGAATGCGAGAAGAATACCCAGAGGAAGAAAATTAGATCATAGAGTAATCCTTGATTTTTTCTGTGAAAGTGGTTTTCATAAAGTTTCAGTACTAGCTAATAAATTTGTTGATTCTTTGACATTTCTCGTTCTTTTGAGTTACATTAAAAGTCCAATTATAAATATATCTGTTTTGAGGCTGATACGATTGTCCCATTTGGTTGAAGACTGATTTGTTATTTCACACTTTCTTTATCAAATAGATAATGGTGATGACCACCAGGTCAAAATTGCTGAATGATAAAACATAAGGTTTGTCAATGAACAGGGTAATCATTTTGTTTTCGAAATTGCAGAAATCCTGCCAATTATTTGGCTAGATAATCGATTTAGTTGGAAAGATACCTGTACGAAGAGGCAGAAAATAAATTTCGAAGGTATGCCACAAAACGTGTCGTTTTTCGTTTTACTTCATATACCTTTTTGGAAAAAATATTAAGAATAAGTAAATGTACTGTGATATTGTGTTACGGTATAAAAATATAGAGTTCCTATGAACATATGATCATATGTTTGGCGATACAGGATCTTGAAAATCGAAGTGGTCGAATATTAATGCCATTTAATGTAAAGTATAGATAGTTGTTTTTGAAAACATTACACTTCTCTAACAATTATATAGTTCCTAATACATACTGTGGCAAAAATTTCGTACAAAAATCATGAATTAACGAAAGTACTAGTGTATTAGTACTGGTTTTTGAAAAAAATTATTAGAACTTCGTATTTATGTAAAAACTTAGCTTTCTAGTCTACTTTCATACTTACGGGCAATCAAATGTCAAAACTGTTGAAGAACCGACTCTTTCAGGAACTTCCTTTTATTACGAAAACTTTCAAATTCGTATATTTGTTTCAAGAATTGCATAACATCTACAATTATTTAAATTCTCAAACAGAATAAAAACTTATTTCACCAAAATAATCCTCTTTCGGAATCATACCCTAATTATCTTTATTTGTTGTCAATATCACGAAAAGTGAAAAAATGAAAATGTTGCCAAATATTCATTTAGTTTTACCCTAGAAGAACATACGTGCTCATTCAATTCCACTAATTGTAACTTCCACAACTTGTAATTACCACCTTCTTTTAAATAAAACAGTTCACAAATTCCAAACATAGATTCAATTTTGGAAACCACGATCGAAATAACAAAAAATAAGTGACATTTTAAATTTTTCCGACAGCCATATAGATTTGACCACGTCATGTTCATTTCTAATTCTAGCCAATAAAGCCAACGAAGGAGTCTCTTGTAAATGTGTCATTCTGTTAAACATAAACAATTTTTGTACAACTGTCATTGAAAGAGATTTTTTTAATGGTTGTCAAGAGTATTAAAAGATAATGTTTACTTTTTGGGAAAGAAAGTTTTTGGCTTTCTACTACTCCATCTTGATACATCCTTTTTTTTGTATCAAGATGGAGTAGTAGAAAGCCAAAAACTTTCTTTCCCAAAAATTAATCACTGCTAAAAATATAACCCCTTCAATACAAATGATTTTAATGTAATATCTATATACAATTTTTCTAGTACTTTTTTGCTCATACCGAAAAAAACTTTACTTTTATATTTCATTCATTATAATCCATTGTATATTAAAATGATATAGCCCACGCACAGGTTCATCCTTCTGTGGGAACTATATTAATTTGTCGTTTATAAGATTATTGGCTTTTTCAAATTGAATGGCATATAAATATTCTTATTATTATTATCTCATCATGACAACTTTCAACTTCTCAATTTACTAATACTTCATTGTGGAATTTTCATAAAATGAAACCCGCGAAACGTGTTTCACTGTAAGATAGATTTTTCGAATCTGATCTTTTCAATATTCTGATTTTATTTAAGTGAAGGAAAGCCATCAGCTGATGGATAGATAGAAACATTACTTTATTCATCAGTTGATAAAATATCATTAATTCGAAAACTACGTGTCACGATCCATAGTAGTAATAGTATTGCATCCCACGTAGTTCATTATTGAAGTTGACATTGATGCCAAATGACAACTTCTTGATGTTCATGTTCATTATCATTCACTATTCGTACTGAGAAGTCAGATAACAAGCATGAGACTCGAAAAACGGTCTCCATATACACTGTATTAGGTGCAAATATTTAATGTCAAAATTATGTTGTCTTTCCATCAAGTGAATGTATTTCCTTCTACTTAGATATCTTCCTTCTTCGATCTATATCAAATAACGAACTTTCAGCGATTTTCATATTGAAATTGGGAGCAAGCGCGTCTTAACAAATAAACTGGAAAATTATCTACAAATTCAGCGTTCCCAACCTCTACAACTGTTTCCTTGCTGATTTAATGGCTACTAATTCAAAGAACAAATTCTCGCACTCTATGCGGCGCTTTTGTGAAGTTTCAGGTGAAACTTTTGTGTTCTCAGAAAAGTTTAGTACGTATCCGAAGAAAGAAAAATATTTATCGTTTATTGCGGACAAGATAACATTCCCAACTCCACACCTCTACGTGGTTTATTTAAGTGTACCTAAGTTTAATACTTTCATTCGTCTAGATTTTATGGGAACGATGAAATTCCTACTGACCTACTCATTCAAACGTACAATTATTACTGTGTCATTTTTGGCAAATCCAATTTCAAGAATATCCAAATTATCAGCTCAAGGAGACTGAATCAGTCATATTTTTTCATGAAATTTCCGAAAAATGATAATACACATAATCTGTGTTTTACTGAATGAATAATTTTTTAGTGAATCGAAATGGAATATGTAATGATAATAACATAGTTTATTATGCATAAAAAATACATTTATACATAAAAGAAAAAGGATTCGCCAAAGGCTATCTTCCACCCCTCCCAAAAATTATACACTTAGTGAAAAAAAAATAATTATAAAAATACTTATTTACTATCATAACAATGATAGAGAAGAAGAAAAAATTATTTATCATATACTTGCTGATAACTCTTAATATTCCTAACATTATTTTGGTCAATTCAACAATTTCATTGCACTACCATACATTGAATTATAATTTTTTTGAATTAGTACTGAGCAGTAAGCATCTGTTTATTTGCTTCTTTCTTGAATTGATGAATATTATGATTCAAAAGGGGTCAAATTCATTCAGATGAGAAGGGGCTATATAAGAAAACCATCTTTAAAATTTGGATGTACGGTGCCTTGATATGTTAGATGAGTTGATTCTCAAATTGACCATATGTATGTCAGAATGCCTGCTCAATAAACTATATAAATAACTAGGTGTTTTAGTTTGAAGCAACTCAAACAAAAAAAAAATTATCAAATATTGAACCCTGTACCTCACATTCAGCTCCTTCATTTTGGACAAAAATGGTGTGACATGTTCATCATATGGTATACAGCATACGAATCTCATGCAAGCATTTTGTGTACCTTGTAACTAATATTTGAATTTGTATAGCGATTTGAGTTAGAAGAATGATACTTTTAAAATGTTTGTCACATGTTTATGGAAAGATATGGTTACGCCACGACTTTTATCACTGTCTACCCAGATAATGTCTGCGTTATCAAGAGTGAGCCTAAAGTTACACTGAGCTTCTACTATTTGTCTTTGAGACCCTATGTATAAGGCCAATATTTTATTTGAATTGATTTTCAGTCCATGATTCTCCTAGTATAGGAAGGTTTGGTGCCAATCTGTGTTTTTATTGGACAAGCATTTTTCTGTATCGGTGTTATGAAAATACAAATATGCCTGTATACCATCTGCGTATAGATGTAATTCACAATGTAACAAGAAAGTGCGGTCATCAGAAATGAACTCTGAAAACATCATTCACCTATTTCTGGTGAAAAAATCAAGAAGGGGAATGAATGTCATTACGATGTCATCGATGACATAAGTAGATCAAGCTCATTCCGTGACATTAAAAATCGTTATTCATGAAATGAATTGTGTGTATTTTCTATAATGTTATCCGATTTGGTGCTGAAGAACATTAGGGTAAGTGTCTTAGGGCGAAAAATCGACTAATACCAGTGAGGATGACAGTGTTCCATGTGAGTGCAATTTGTTACCATTCATTTAAAGTAGAACTCATGTGAATGATATCTGATTTTTATTCCACAACGAATGTTTGAAATACAAACTGAGTAGAGA
>WOGP01003249.1:0-15475 GCA_015342065.1 Leptinotarsa undecemlineata
CTGATGGATATAGATTGGACAGTTTCATTCAGCGCTTTCAAAAAACTCGTTACACAGTTCATAATAAACTTCAATTGAGCATATATTAAGTATTAGAATGTAAGCCATATAAATGTATCTATTTAAATTTATATCTCTAATTACTTTTGTTTATTCATGTAATAAGGCCTTGTAGGCCTGTTTGAATAATAAATAAATAAATAAACTATCTATTTGAGAAAATGGTGAAAATTATTTCCTTCCAACACAACAAAATTGATCTGTTTCATCTTATCTCATGACAATTGTTTCATCGCAAACCAATCTGTTAAATTTGAAAATTCCAGGATTATTATTATTCTTTTATTGAAGTTGTTGATAATTTCCTACAAAACAATCCTCATTACTATTCAATTGGACTGAACTGAATTATCTGCTCTGTAAGTATCTGTTTCAGTGTATTACCAAAATAAGCATTTTGGTAACAAAGCCACAAGCTGCAATTTATTATTTGTTACATACTTTCTCAAATCATTGGAACTTCTTTGAAACAAAACAATCGTAATGATTTTATTCAGTATTTTAATAAAGTAAACATGATTGAACGATAAAAATGATAAAAAGTTCATAGGCGTAATTCGAAGAAATAATGATATCTATTTATGGCATTCTAGTATCATTAATTGTGAAAGACAGAAACCGATTATCAATTAATGAGGGTGATGCAACATAGTCATTATTATTGTCCACTGTTTCTTTTTTAGGTGTCCGTTTGCCACACAAAGTAATTCTGAACCGTCTACAATGGCAATTCAAGAGGTTTCCTTACAGCAACACAGAGAATGTATGCGTTTTCAAAACAGCCTTGACGTTCGTCGA
The DNA here is from genome assembly GCA_015342065.1 of Leptinotarsa undecemlineata. Taxonomy (NCBI): domain Eukaryota; kingdom Metazoa; phylum Arthropoda; class Insecta; order Coleoptera; family Chrysomelidae; genus Leptinotarsa; species Leptinotarsa undecemlineata. The sequence goes on from WOGP01003249.1 coordinate 859, forward strand.
CAGTGTATCAGAAATTTGGGGCCCTCTTCTGAGTGGACGACCCATTCTTGTGGTTCCCAAAGTTATTACTAAGGATCCCGAAAATTTGATTGCCTTGTTAGAGAAATATAAGGTAATCATATTGTATGACAATTATTTTGGGTATTAAATTCAAAAGTTGAACTTGTGTACTAATGAATATTACTGGAGTTTTTCCCAGCACCAAACCGTTATTTTAACATCTCGATATATATTTCTATCATCTAGTGATCATCTTCAAGATGAAGATCAAACTGTTTGATCATCTTCAAGCGGAAGATCAAACTGTCGAAGATGATCACTTAGTGATCGAACCACGTGCCTAGGTGTTAAAATAACGGTTTGTTGTTGAGAAAAATCTCCAGTAATATTCAATATTTGAAGATCAGGATAAAATGTACCTACCAAAAATCTCTCTAAATACACGTCTTGTCCATTCGTAAATGATAATCGAAACAAAATAAGAACTGACACTATCTTTCCTGATTTAGCCAGTGTGTTTGACACCGCTGGCCAAGATACTTTGATCGAGATACTCGATGATCTTGGCTTCGATGAGCTAGTTATCGAATTATAGAATAATGATCTGAAAAAAAAGATAGTACCTAATAAGAGAGTCTATAATGAGGCTTCTCTTGAATGATTTGACGTTCTTCAAGGTATTGTTCTCAAACTACTCTCGTTCACCGTATATATATAAACTAGGATGTGTGTTCTCATTTACTGCCCTTGAGTATCACATTAAGCTGGAAAAATTCAGAAGGTCGGAAATAATTTCAAATAAACATGTATTCGAAACTCTCTGCAGTTGATTTCAATAAATGTTCAAAATGTCAACTATTTGCTCCCTGACAATAATGAAGTGTGTTTGAAAATGTATTTTCTACATTATGAAATGTTCCTTTGCAAGCACCTCTTTTTTAGCTGTGAAGTACAATCAAATTGAGCAAAAAACCATGAAATGAAATTACAATGAAATGCAAAATTAGGCAAAAAAATTTAAAATTGAAACTTAAAATTGAATAAAATTCAAAAATTGAAAGATCTTAAGTCAAGTTACTTCAGACGTTTCAATTGATAGTCATTCGAGTGCTTTCACTTAATCCCTCTTCTCGCTATCCGCTTCACCTGTGTTAGGAATCACACGTTAAAAGGTAAGACCTCGTTAGTCCTCAGCTTGGACCAGTTTCTCAACTTCTGAGAGTTGTCGTTCGTATGGGGGCGGCAGCTGATTAACGGAAAAACAGAAACAGCAGGAAATGGCAGTTTGGCGGGCGTTGACGGTTTTCCGCTTTATTATGGCTTTCCATATGTTACTTATCTGTACGCTAGCTTGGCTGAATGCTTCGTTGGACTACATGAATGCAGCTTCTTTGAATTTTCTACTCAACCAGTGATCTTTCCTGTGAATGACCTCAGCTTGGGACCACTTGATGTTATGTTGATAAGTCCAAACATGCTCTGCTAAGCCCGATTTGCTGGTTTCACCTCGCTGTGTGTGTTTCTTGCGCTCAGCAATGCGAACATTCAATGGCTTCTTAGTTTAACCAATATAGGATTTTCCACACTCACAGGGTATCCGGTAAATGCGGAATCGCATTCTCCGTTTGATAGACTGGTTATCGTGAGGGTGCTATGGATGGTGTTTCTGAATCTGAAGTAGATTTTGATAATATACTTGGACCCAATTCTTCTTATCCTTTCCGACAATCCTCTGACGTAGGGAAATGCAAGAACTGGTTGGGACGGCTTTTCCTGGTGTAGTTTCTAGGCTCTTGCTATCTTTTAGCCAAAGTCTGTTCTACCATCATTTTCATTTGTTATCTCAAATATTTCAAATCATATCATGAAACATTGTCAACCACTTTAAAAATTTTTTTCCGTTGACAGTTTGAAAGGGTGAGTATCGTATACTTCAGATGTCATGTATCTCCTCAAGAACATCTAGAGGCGTCAAATCAGGAAATCTAGCAATCTAGAAATCTAGGGACAATGTCTGATTGTCTACTAGTTAGAATAATTGACAAATCCAAATAAATTTCCAACTGATGCTTCGTTGTAGCAAGATAAAGCTGGTTTGAAAATAAATAGCTGGTAATTATTCACACCGAGGAATAAATAAATGTGCTCCTTTAGAATTACCTGCTAAATTACCTGGAATAACGCTTTCAGATTTTGTATATATTACACAACTGCAGCCTATTCCAAAGCTCTTAAATGCTTTTAAGATATCATTCATATGTCGCTGACAGTTCAATATGGAGGAACAGAAAGCAAAATGAAAAAATGAGAAATTTAAAATAAAATATTAAGTAATTATTCAATGACAAAACATTTTTATTGAAGATCGATTCCTCTCGATGGCTGGCAGAGAAATAAACAATTCGAATATATCATTGGTCAACAACTATAGTCATCAGCCTCGTGTGCTGAACTACCTAAGGCATCATGGCTATACGCAGTCTCTTCAGTCATAGTTGGTGTTCAGAAAAAGTCGGTCGGGTCCGTTGAATTTATTTCAAAGGGACAATATTTCAAACGTATCACTTCTAACCCTTTTTCCCGTGTAGTGCTATTCAACTCTCAACTTTGAAATGGGATTATGGGTTGAGTTATTCCTCGTTATAATGTTAATCGTTCACTATTTCAACATCACCTGAGATCTTATGCAGTAAATATCAAGATGGAAATCAGATCAAAATAAATTAAATGATTTTTCCCGCTACTAAAATGAATTATTGTGCAATATGTAATTATTACCTAACATTCCATTCATTGACATTGGCATTGACAGTGACAGATATTCTTGCATGTAATGTCTGTTACAATGCCGATAAGTTTCAGCATCTGCTTTTCGTCAGTAAATGAGATGTTTTCTGTTGGATGGACCTGTCGAAAAGGATCCTTGGAGTCAACCGGCATCTCTGGATGATTTTGGATAATCCAGTTTTTCACAAGCTCAGAACATCCAGAAAAAAATTCAGAATGTTCGAAACCTCTCTATTGCTTTTATGTTAGCAGGAGTATATCATTGTGAAATTTTTTTGAAATTGAAATTTAGTAATTATGATAATTATTAAAATAAATAGTATAAATCTTGGCCAGACAAATTCAGAAGGCTGTCTTCACATTTGTGGACAGTGGTTATTGGTCAAAAATATTGGCACGTCCTCGAAATGAGTAGGAGCTTCGAGTACAGAGGCTGAATAGCAAACCCCTTTTTTAGATGATAATAATATCTATAGTGATGGAAGAGTACACGCATGCTATTGGTATGAAATTCTCGAGAACAATAACGGTCTATCTCGTAAGAGGAAGATGCTGAGACAATGGAGAGGATGTGGAACTGCTTGATGGAAGCATGCTTCACCTTCTGGATATCGGAGAGACGTAAACTTACCTCAGGGTGAAACAGCGCTACTCACAAGAGGTAACAACAGTAAATCTCTGTGTAAAGTATCAGCACAAGTTGCTACAACGAATTTGTTTGCCTTTCCAATCTCTACTCGTTTGGAGTAGAGTTTGCATCCCAAATCGTCCATTCCTCGGTTGTACTTCCCACGACAACAGGGAGACCGTAGACTTTTGAGTTTGGAGTATCTACATGATAGAATGGTACTGGATGAAACCTGTAAAGTCATCAGGAATTTGGATCCCCTTCACTGCATGATCAGCGATCATAAGAGGGCAGGAAGTGAAGTAAGTGAGAGTTGATGATTGTCGTGAACTTATCTTCTTTTATCAGATCAAGCTAATATACTTTTGATATCTTTCTCCATTTCACAAAGAATATATTCACATCTGCCATTTTTACGTACGGTATTTGTCGGGATATTTGACTTTGATCAACTCAATGTACTTCCGACATCCTCAGGAATTCGCTGGCACATTGAATCACTGTTGGAATTTAAGAAAAATGTTAATTTTTTCATCAGGTATCTCGTGAATCAGAATGGAAGGCAATTTTAGTTTTAAAATTGGCCATACATAGTAAATGCTTCTAATTTGTATTTAGTTCTGATTTGTGATTACTTTGAATATGCAGCAGCGACAAACAAGGATATTTTTATTCGAATACTTCACGAGTATAAGTAAATAAACATACAATTTCAATGCAATTTAGGTTGCACGAGTTGCAAATCATTCCCATAGCAAATCAAAAGAATGTGATTTACAGACAACTCACGTTATTCACAATTCAGTAACTTCATGCTGGTGCAGAAAGGATCAAATTTTTGATGTTTCGGTTCCGTTGATATCGGCCTGCTGGAAACTCCATTGAAAGAGTAGAGAAAATAATCTTTCATTCTCTGCTAACTTTGATTGTCAGAAGAGATTAAAAAATCCCATTTTGCTGGCAAATATTCAATAAACTGCGCAATTCAAACTATGTATAGTATTCGATACAATTGCATTCGCTTTGAAATTCTTGATGAAATGATAAGATTCACTAAACTGATGATACGGCTCAGGATAACTCGCTTCAGCATCATTCGGGGAGGCTGGAATCCAAACAGAACAAACAGGTGTCATTCTCGAAAGCGATTTCCTCAGCCCTTCTTATCTGTATATGGTCATTTTTTTATAATGATCATGACCCGTTGTACTTAGATAAACTTGTTATTTAGCTGCAAAACATCTGTTGACAAAAGGGAAAAAGTGAACCCACTATTTTATCTTGATGATCAAATGCAAAACAAGTACTATTCCAAAACACCAGAACTGCAACACACGAAGTACATCGCCTGTAGACGCCAATTAGGTTAGTAAAACGCGCGTCGAGAAAAGTTTTGCACTGCACGTGTTTGGGAATATTACTTACTCTTTTAGAGTTTATTTTACGCCAGAGGTTCTAGTTCTATCTTTTATGTTAATCACATATGTCTGAGGAGAAATGATAATCAGCCTTCGAGAGTAATAAAAAAGTACCACAGTGAAACACCACCACTCTATCTCTCTCTCTCTCTCTATCTCTCTCTTCACCATAAAAAAATCTGCGACACATTTTAAAACAGGCTCTTGGAATCTTCTCCTCTACATTGGAGTTTTTTATGTTTTTTCAACAGGTTGTTTCTCTCCTGGTTTTGAAGAAAATCTGCTGAGTCAAGTTTTTTCATTATCATCAAAGAATCTTACCTTTATCTACTCCGCTTGAATGGACTGAAGTCTGGAACCAGGAGATTAATAATGATCTGGAAGTTTGGTGTTTTAACGTAACCGCAGTGATGAATTTAACAGTATTATAATCATCACTGTCGAAATACGAAATATTTTCTTTCAGTATATTCATCACAATCTGTATAACTGATGGCTTGTTTATTTTCTGGATATTCATGATCACTTTAATGAAAAAACACCTTCACAGACTGTACAATTTCCTTGGAATATTTCAGTCCAATCTCACATTATCCACCTTTTGGTCAATGAACTTAAAATAATTAAACAGTTTGCGGTAAAGAATCTGGTACCAGTTTCTCTGATAGAAAAGATAATATCAGATGAAATTATTGAAACACTTATAAGTAAATTATACCCAAATATCAAAGAACACAACACATGTAAATATAGTAGCAATAATTACACAGGTAAACTTTCAGAAAATATTAAAAATTATGTTTCTAAATATAAAATAATAAAAGTTTCATAAGTAACAATAATTTAGGTAGAATTCTGTTCAATGCAAAAACAAACGAGATAGAATTAAAAAATAACGTATGTATAGAATAGAATGTGGTGAATGCTCTACAGTATATATAGGCCAAACCGGTAGAACTTTTGACGTGAGGCTCCGTGAACACATCTGTTTGGACAAAAAACTACAATGTATGATCTACCAGAATCAAAATACAAGATGAGTGAAGAAAATCCTACATACATCCATGAGTGTTGGATTTTGAGATTATGATTTGATTTGAAAATTAATTTGTTGGAAGCCAGCTGAAATGATAAATCAATTAAAAACACGAAATATGTAACCCTAAACGAGCAACTCGATTATGTAGGTCTCCACTCTTGAATTTATAGATATTACAACCCCGGTAATTTCTAGGATCTCCAGTGATGAATTTTATAGTTAGTACCCTTGTTCATTTAATATCCCCTCTTCCAGGTTACCTACAAACTCTCCATATAACCTCGTTTTCAGATTTCAAATGTATTAGTTTTTATACTAAACTTGATAATGGGATAAAACCCGAAACCGGTCGTAAAAATAAAATAATTAGTGGGAATTAGACAAAAGTGTTTTCATTCATAAAATGTTTTCATTCATTTAAATGTTTGGCGGCATAATCATACGACCTTTGTTAATATCTCTATCCATCGGTTTCATACAGCTCTGAATCATTCTGAATCATCAATCTCCCGTCTATTCTGTCACGTATCGAATCATGTTGATCTCTCAGCTCACTCAGATATCACAAAATATTTAATGGTTTTTCAGAGAAGACAGGTTTTTGGCTGTTAAAAAAGTGAGAAAATCAAAAAATGATTTTTTTTTGATTTTATGAGACATTGAATTGGTCTCCTCCAATCATTACAGCAAACTTTGTTATTGTTAATAATTCTAGTAATTGAAAACGTTCATCAGTAGTATTATTATGATTTCACCAGTTTCAGATGTTTGTCCGCTCTCTTTTCGATTACAAGATATTGCTCAATAGTTTCTTCTTCAGTATTTTTATCAATTTTTCCAAAATATTTCTTTCTTGTTGCCGACATTATTTGATACCAACACCAAAGTTGACACACTCCGAGTGTTACATTGTTGTTATATTTTCTTTGCAATTACCTGAAGAGATTGATTTTCACTAACTTAGTCCTTGTACCAAAATTATTACAACCACTGTATTCATCCAAAGCGGTATTTCATTCTCACATATACACCACAATTCAGTTTCAGACATTTCCAGCTACACCAAAGAAAGAAAAGTGCGTCGTCCTTTATTTAAAACTCATCCGCATTTCCTTTTTCCTCTCAATTTGTATGCTTTCATACAGTTTGTAAGTGACATCGTTTGTAAAATTTATCTATTGAAATTCAAAGAAGGGGCTTCATTCAATCATGTGGAATAGACCATTAATCACAGTAAAGTCAATATATCAGAAGTTATGAATGGCAAGGCAAGCAAAAAATTGAAATGAGAAACTTTATTGCCAAATATGTAGGAAATTCTTATACTCGTAATTTATAATGTAGTGTCACTTTGATCTCATGATCTCTTGATGTGAATTACTTTCAGGTTGAGAGGCTTATCCTAGTTCCAACACTTCTAAAGTCCCTCTTGATGTATCTGGAACTAAAAGTAAGTATACATAAGGAAAAATTATTGGTTCATCAATATTATGATGCACTCAAATTAAAATCACGAAATAGTTTTTACAAAATAAGGACAATGCTAAAATATTCAACAATTTACTTGGTTGTTGAGATCAACTGATCTGCCGTGAAAGTTGCAGTAAAAAACGAAGGAGCAATCTTGTTCAACAGTTGAAGTCATAACTTTAGTTTTGCAAGCAAACGCCTTCAGTATTCGTAGATTGAGTCTTATGTTGTTGGTCCACTAGATGGCGTCTTCGTAAAGAAAGATGGCATCGCCTTCATTTTATCAGCCTTGTACCACTGATGAAACCTAAGGTGGGTCGTAGATTGAGTCTTATCTTGTTAGTCCCCTAGATGGCGTCTTCGTAAAGAGAGATGACATAGCCTTCATTTTATCAACCTAGCACCACTGATGAAACCTAAGGTGGGTCGAAACAGCGCAGTCTGATGTTGGTTCACAAGTGCTCTGTTCTTGACCCGAGTTCAAGCCAACTCACTCATTCTATTTTCTTGTAATTTATTTAATACATAATGTATTTGACGAATTCTTTTTGTTTCAAACTCGGAAAAAATTGCATTTTAGGGCGAAAAATCTACATTGAGGAACTTGAAGACGTGGATATGTTCTGGAGAAATCTTAACAGTGTCTCTAGCAGAAGAATTCTATAGACGGTTTTCTGATAAAGACCATCAACTTTGTAATTTTTATGGAAGCACGGAAATAATGGGAGATGTAACTTACTTTGTTGTTCCTGGACTACAAGAATTGGAACATATGGACAAAATACCGATAGGTAAATATGTTATAGAAATTCCCGAGTGCAACCTTTCAATGAATGTTCAAATTATTATTACCTCAGTAGGAGTATGTGAGATAATAATAAAGTTTTTTTTCAAAATACTTTTTGAGGTATAGGTGGGTAATGTGCAGTTTATGAAAATGATGGAAAGCAGCAGTATCATTTTTCATAATAATTACATACTGCCTGAAGTTTCCAGGGGCATATTTTCATGTCGAATGTACTCGAAACTTGTATACGATCGCATCCACATGCAGATTAGTTCCGCGAGTGGTTCACACGGTGAGTGTCGAGAATAGCAGCGATAGGAAACAAAAAATTAGTGCAATACTTGAAGAGAATAATTGAAGTGTGGAGTGTTATGTTATATTTTCAGTAATTTAATAAAGTTGGTAAATCCTATCAAGATCACCACTTATTAGGAAGCTATATTCGTTTGCAACCATTGGTGATAGGTATGGGATAAATAAAATTATTGTTATGAGAGAGAACTGGGGCGAATTCAGTGATCGTGACTAAAATAGCAATTAATTACGACGAAATGGCGGCAAAGGCAAATAACATTGAGTACTTGAAATCACAGCAAAAAAAAAGGGAAAATTGATGTAGAAAAAGAGAAGGAGTATTGATGAAGAAGAAATGGAAGGGACGAGAACGAAAAAAAAATCTGGAAGTAGAAGAATAAGAAAGAGACCAGAAAAACAAAGCTTGAAGGAAATGAAAAATAATAGTGAGAATAAGATATCAGAAGATTCAGTGACCGTGACTAAAAGAGCAAGTAGTTACGACGAAATGGCGGCAACAGCAAATGCCATTGAGTACTTGAAATCACAACAAAAAAAGGAAAAATTTATGTGGACAAAAAAAAGGAAAATTCATGAAGAAAAAATGGAAGGGACGAGAACGAAAAAAAATCCGGAAGTAGAAGAATAAGAAAGATGCCAGATAAACAAAGATGGAAGGAAATGAAAAATAATAGTAAGAATAAGATATCAGAAGATTCAGTGATCGTGACTAAAAGAGCAAGTAATTACGACGAAATGGTGGCAAAGGCAAATATCATTGAGTATTTGAAAAAATGGAATGAACAGAAATGAAAGAACGACATCGAGAAAAAATGAGGAAGTAGAATAAAAACAAAGAGGTCAAAAAATCATAAAGATGGAAGGAGATGAAAAATAATAGTTAGAAAGTATTAGATAGGTGAAGAAAATAAAATAGGCAAGAACTGGAAAGGAAAAGAAAAACGTCAAGAATAACACGGAATTCAAATGAAAGAGAAAAATCAAGAGAAGGGTAGTTAGCTAGAGCATTAAGGAAGAAAAGTATTGTAAGAACACAAAGGATAGGTAGAAATAAGGGAGATAATGATAAAAGATGAGAGAGAGAATAAGAACATAGATGGAAATGAAAAAAAACAAGGCGGGATGCTAAAGTATTTTCAACAGCATAGATCGAGAATACCAATGGCACATCAAAAGTATAACAAAATAAACCTGATGGGATTAGACATGTAGTCAAGAACGTCTGGTATAAAATGCAGACATGCGGACTATTGCAGATTATTGCTGCCTTCTGGAAAGTAATCAAAATCAGTTTTCAACCCATACATTAACTTTGCTTTGGAGTTACTCAGTTTAGTTCCACATATAAAAATGAATTTTAACCGCCTTGTTGCTAGCTGGATCGATATTGAGAATAATTCTCACCGCCGGATATCCCAACTGCAAGAATCCTGGCTAGCATTCAAGTTATAGAGAAAGTTTCAATATCAGGTATTACATCGTTTTCAGCGTAACAATGATATATAAATTTAGTCATAGCGACATACCGACCAAGCATATTTTCAGCAATCAGCGCACATGGTGGTCCTTTGAACTGATGTACCTCTATGTCACAGATCCATATCTCTCCCAGTTCATTACTACCTCGATACTTATATAGTTCAGTATCAAACTGTTTAAATTCTCTTCTCTAGGTATTCCAGTGGACAACACAATCGTCTACCTTCTAGATAAGGAGTTTCGACCTGTGAAATCCGGTGATATAGGAGAATTGTTTGTTTCTGGATCCAACCTGGCTGCTGGTTACGTAAACGGAAGAGATCCTGAAAAATTTCTAAAAAATCAGTTAACAATCGACCTAACATACGCGAGACTTTATCGCACGGGAGATTTCGCCCGATTGGAAAAAGGGGTGCTGTTTTATGAAGGAAGAACAGATTCGCAAGTGAAAATCAGAGGCCACAGGGTAGATATGATGGAGGTGGAGAAAGCTGTCAGTTCCATAGATGGAGTAAGTTGACAACTGTCAAAATTTCTAATGAATTCAAACTTCTTTTCATGAGAATGAAAATAATAATCAGTTACCTCCCTCATGATTTGGAACAATTGTCTCATTTTCAATGTTTCACAAAGTTGTTCCGTTATTTCATCATTGTCATACTATGCAAAACATCCTGTACCATCTCCCGCTTTCCTGCAAATCGTAGACCAAAAGTATTTATGTTTTTCTTTGAATTGCACTATCAACTCCCTATTGGCCTGGAAAAAGGCAATCATAACATTTTGTTCTCTTACCACTGATTGTCCTGCATCTGTTCCATAAGTCAAGTACTCTTTGAAACATGACACAGCCTAACTGTGTACACTAACTGATAGAATCAACTGTAAATTTCCATTATATAGGATACGCAAAAAAACACATCAATATGAGATTTTCACTTGACAATTCACAAAATCGCGATACGTGTTTCGCTATGCAGTAGCATCTTCAGGCGAAACAATACTGACGCCAATAATATAAGGCGTCAGTACTGTGACTCCTGAAGATACTATTGTGAAGCGAGGTTTTGCGAACTCTTGTGGAAATCTAACATTCAAGTGTTTTTTTTAATACGTTATAATGGATTTTCATCAAGTATCGGTTAGTTCTATCATATCGTTATATAGGGTTTCACAAAAACCGTGACACGTGAGTAAGTTATTGTTTTTGAACATTCACAAAAAATCGTATCGGTTAGCTTAGGTTAGGTCCAAGGTGAGTGGGTCTATTCGACCAACCACCGCAACCCGCAACGATTTATTGCGGCTCACACCAATTCACACTCGACCAAATAAACCCAGCTTCTAAACGAAGCCGATTAGTTTATATGGTGAGTGGTTTTTCAGGTCAGATGGTAAGGGTACGGCTGTGCCGAACTCTAAAAACCTGATTCGGACCTCAGCGGGACAGGTACGAAGTATATACTCTACTATTTCATCGTTAATGAGATAGTCGGATAGTCACGGTGCTAGATTTCCACCTTGATAACCTTCCCATATGAAGGTTTTTGCACGTCAGCTACACCTGGCGATGCCTTGGATTCAACCGTGCAGGACTTTTTCACCTCTGGTTTTGGTGAATCATCACTTGATCGCAAACGTTTGCTAACCTGCTCGTGGGGGTTTGTTTCTCCATTTGAGACAGATTCTGCATACGCCGCTCAAGACGATTTCATAAGGTACCCTGCTCTTGAGGAGACGACTCAGTCGTTTCCTGGCTGCACCACCAAACCTTTTTTTAGGTTCAGTTATTGGATTAGGAATTAGAGAGTTGAGAAGCTCTCGCTCCTGTTCTAAATTTACAGGGAGATCAGTTGGAGTCGTAAGCTCGACATCCATCTGCTCTGTAGACTCGCTCTTGATTTAAATTTACAGGGAGGTCAGATGGAGTCGTAAGTTCGACATCCATCTTCTTCGTAGACTCAGCGGCAGAAAGAATTTTTGAGTTTACCCTGTCCATAAAAGCCCCACGAGTAGCTAGGGAAAGAAGGTCAATCACGGCAGAGCTCCCCATTACCATGACAAGGCGATGCTACGACGAGAGGGCGCCCGATATCTCGAAGGTTCCGTAGAGACAGCTGATATGCTCAGTATCTTTCAGCCTCTCGGCACGGATACACACACCTTAGGATTGAGCCATCGTTAGGGAAATACAGAACCACGGGCGTACGTGGAAACAGACATCCTATGGCCGATTTGCTCAACCCCCACATCCCAAGGTAATGCACTCGCCAAAAACCTAGTTCAGGCAGTGAAAGAAAAACAAGTACAGCCAACCCGCCAAAAATCGTATCACTCAGTATTTATATGGACTTCCATAAAGTAGGTACCAGCCAGTTTTATCCAACTTCTTCTGTAGTCAGTCAACTTTTACAAACAAGTTTTCCAAGATTTTATCCTCTCATGGAACGTCGAGACATCAAAATCTGTCTTGAAAATTGAGGTTTAATGTTCCAAGTGATCGTACAGATTTTTTTGCAACTATGACGCATTATTTATGATGAATTACTCCTCCTATCTTTATCCTTTGTAATGAGGTGAACTGTACCTATTTATCTCACTGAATCAATGCAACTACCTAACAAAGAGAAAAAAAGATGAATTCTCATTTAAAATCATTATTTCAATCAATAACATCGACAAACAACCATTTACCTTCGGTACTATGGGTATATCTTTTCATTTCTTCTTGCCAACCTCGAGAAATAATCGAATAAAATTCATAAATGGCATTCTTGATCATCGCGAATTATTGAAAAACTCCCAATGCCTGGATTGTAACAGCTTAAATTAGTTACAGTATCAGCCGCCGTTGACAATAAAATTAAACTTGATTTCCTTCTTCTTCAAAACTACAGTTTTTTGTTCTATCTTCCATCAAATTTCACATGAATCACATTAAATTCATTCGGTATCTGAAGGAAGCTTGGTTGGGTAACAGGATCAATGTTTTCTTAAAAAAACAATTGATTTTTCTTCAGAAAAATATAGGATCACTAAACTAGTTAACTTTATCCAGTAAGCTGACGACACCGCCTTGATATTAAGAGATAAAGATAATCCACAACTCCATGGCAGATAGAAAATATCTTTCCTGGTTTCAAACAAATATACTATAAGAATATGGGAACGAAAAACAAAATTATATTTTTCCTTAAGTTTTTATAATGCAGGAGCCAACAGCGTCGTTTCAGATTAGACTAGAGTTTTCTAGTTTATGCTCAAATCAAAGCTCTCATCAACTAATCATAATGATTTCTTTTTATTTTTATAAATAAAATAATCTATGGTTTCAGGTAGAAAAAGCGATAGTTCTCTGCTATAAACCTGGAGATATTGATCAAGCTCTATTGGCTTTTGTGAAGTCCAACAATTTGCAGAGTGAGCGGGGAATCGAAAATGCGATCAAAGAGAAACTGACATCGTACATGGTTCCTCAAGTGATTCTTATCGAGAAAGTCCCTCTTCTCGTCAACGGAAAAATTGATCGGCAAACCTTGTTGAAATACTATGAGAATACAAACAATAATGGTGAGTTCACTATTCTGATTGGAAATATTACAGTTGTAAATTGAAAAATTGAGAAAGAAAAATATACGATTCAACCACTGCATTAATTGACATTAGACATAAAATTATTAATCTTGCTATGAATTGATGGATGTAGGCGTTACTACGTGGTAGGAAATCATAATGAAAAAAATAGAATTGAAACTTTCTATGTTTTTACCACGTTTATTTGTAATTAACGTTACTGTAGTTTCGTCCTATACATTAATGTATAATATTTGAAAAACATAGAAAGTTTCAATTCTTTTTTCTTCAATAATCTTGTTCTTTGTTATTAAGCTCATCGAATCACTTAGTACATGTCTTAAATTTCTTCAGCAGGAACTGACAACTAGGTATCATCCTCAATCATCATTTGGAGCTCATTACTACAACAAAGATTTTATAAAATCATGATGGATGATCGTTTTCGTAGAGTAAATATAAAAGAAAAACAGTTTTTCCTCATTTTCAAAAAAATTAATCACTTATAATAATCAGTATGTAATTAAAACACTTCAGAGTTAAGTGGAAACGAACACCAATCAGAAAACATGACGTTATTTGTTTATTAACATCATCGCTCTCAAAGGCTAAGTTTATAGTGAATTCACAACTTCTTTTGGAAACAATTCTGAGAAATGTTCTGACACCTAATTTGTAGAGAATTGATTCCCTTACGATTTATTCGCTTTTGAACAGTAACTTCAACTTATAACTAAGTATAAAACAAATTCTACTTTTTCGAGCAACTTACTGGGATCAGGAAAGAACACTCTGTCATCGAAAAAGTCCATCAGAAAAAATTAATCAAAATCGTCCCATATACCCATAATTCAAATATCATCCAAATCCGAAATAATATACAGAATGTATCAATTCATCTTTGACTGACTCTGTATTCGAATATTTTCCTTCATAATGTGGAGTTTCCGAAGATGTTTTTATCACGAATGGATTCATCTTTTTCGAAAAAACCATAGCAAACAACAACGTTATGAAACTGGTAGTAAAAATTGTGAACAAGATTAGAGCTCAAGCGTTACAAAGAAGATTATTCAGAACCTTGGCCGATGAAGTTGACTGTCAATACGGGGACCTACTCC
>WOGP01003250.1:0-15474 GCA_015342065.1 Leptinotarsa undecemlineata
ACTGCTGATGAAATATTCAAGAAAATCAATAATTTTTTTGTGATAAATGGACTAGACTGGAAATAATGCGTTGGTTTTTGTTCGGATGGTGCTCGAGTCATGACAGGAAAATACGGAGGTGTAACTGCCAAAGTAAAACTGATTGCAGAAAATTGTACTTTTACCCAATGCAGTATCCACAGAGAAGTTTTGGTAGCAAAGCGAATGCCCGATCAATTTAAACATGTTCTCCATGAAGCCAATAAGATAGTCATTTTCATAAAATCTCGAGCCTTAAACTCGCGTTTATTTTCTAAACTATGCTCTGAAATGGGAAATTATCATATTCAGTTATTACTACACACAGAGGTAAAATGGCTTTCAAAAGGAAAAATATTGAACAGGTTATTCGAGTAGCGTTCTGAAGTCCATGTATTTTTAATGGAATCCCATTTTGAACTGCGTGAATGTAAATGACAAAATAAAGGCTTTTATCAAGAAATGTCATATGATGAAAAATAGTGTTTCAAACAAAGACTGAACAAAGATTGAAGATGATCTTATTTTTAACATAGAGCAGCATTGTCAAATGCTAATTGATAGTTTTGAAGAATATTTTGAGGAATACTATGCTCAGTTTCTTTGGATACGACAATCATTTATTTTGGATAGCATTCCTGAAACATTAAAACAGGATAAAAAAGAGTCCTTAATAGAACTATCTTGTGATGGGGGTTTGAAAAAAGAGTTTTCAAAATTAGAATTGGCCGAATTCTGGCTAAATATTAAAAATGAATATTCAGCCTTATCAAAAAAAGCATTGTTATTTTTACTTCCTTTTACGACCACCTACCTGTGTGAAACTGGATTTTCTGCTATGCTACAAGTAAAAAATAAATTTCGCAGTAGGCCTAATCTTGATCCAAATCTACGAATTAAACTAAGCAATATTGATCCTGACATCGACTTCCTTGTTGCAGCAATTCAGAACCATCCTTCTCACTGGATTTTTGGACTGGGTTTGACTTTAATTCTTATTTTGTAACAATTATAATGCCCTTTTTTGAATAAATAATTTTTTTACTGAAATTAGTAAATTTTCTTATCTACTTTTCTAATATGTGGTACGCGATTGACGCAGAATTTATATAAGTGGTACATGTAAAGAAAAGTTTGAGAATCGCTGCTGTAGAGAGTTCGGATTTAGGAAGACATAAAAGGTACAGAAAAAAATTCAAGGATGATCTTCGTAAAAGATTCAGAATTGAATATTAAGGACAACTCAAATCATCGTCAAATGCTTCCAGAGAGAAAGCATAGGAGCTGATAATCTGAAACGATAGAAATTGCCTTTAGCTTATGTTAAAAAATTGATACTTGATCGCGATAATAATATATGATTAGTGAAATTGAAAACATCAAAAGGATCAGTACCCTGACCGCTAAAACGAGTGTACCCTTTACAGATGAATTGCAGCAAATATTAAGGTCTATATGTGCCCTTCGAGAAAAGAATTCTAGAAGAAATTAGAAGCGAAGATACTGAAGAATTACAAGAAACAAATAATTTTCACGAGAGTTCTTCACCGCAAATTACTACAAGATATGGTCGAAAAGTTAAACCTGTTCAAAGATTGAACTTATAGTAAATTGAGTTCAAGACGGGAGTATGTGTTTTATTATATAGTTCATGTATTTTTTGTAAATTCTGAGTTTATGCGATTTTGATTGATTATGCCAGTTTTATGTCACTTGAAAAAGAAGTTGAGTTGTACGAAATTCTTTGAAAATAAAAAGTACTTTTAATGTATTTCTCATCCATATTCGTCCTATATTCGACGTATTCAGTCACCGGGTAGGTGAATTTAGAATATATTTAACACAAGTATTAGAATGATTTCATGTCAATGAAAATAATGATAACTTATGAAATACTTCATACGTTAAACTATTTGGTTTAACTCACCTTATCACTGGAGATAACAAAAATTAATGAAATTTATACCGTTGCTACTGTAAATCAGCCAAATACCAAAGAATCCATTGCATGTAACAGAACACTTTACAGTAAACTACACTTTTGGACATATATAATTTAAAAACACAACTAACAACAGTATTATGAAAGATAATTGCAGTTTATTTTCATGATGATGTCAATGGAGTGGATATATTTTGAAATAACATATCACCATAACTCACTAATAGTTTATTAGAACACTTGACGGTAGGTTTAATTCACCAAATATCGGTTTCTATTTTCGAGGCACAAAGCTTACAGATTTTTCTAGGTCCGCTTCGCATCAATTCATATCCGAACACTACAAAATAAACTACGACAAACATATGGCCAAATCGAATCTTCAAGTTGACATTGTTAACGTATTTTAAAGTTAGAGCTGCCTGTTACCGACTTATTCCCCCATCATCATTCAAACTACTCTCGGCCCCAGATTCTCAAATATAAAATACAAACCCTCTCAGGTATATATTCAGCCATTGTCCACGGAATACAGCGTTGGCCATTAAAATCAGCACGGTTTCTGCGGAAATTATTAGAAGCTACGAAAGATGATGGTAAAAGTTCATTATTCTTCAACGTGTATTCTTCAAATACTCGTATAGTAGAGAAGCCAATTAGAGAATGTGAATTCAGAGAGAATCTTCGTAAATATTAAAATATTCAAAAAATTAAGATTAAAAGTTTATTATCCTTTCGTATGAATTAAGATACACTAACATAAAAAAGTCGAAAATAGATGAAATGAGTTGTGAGGACTATGACAAAAATATATCGATCAGAATAGGTTAGGTTAGGTCAAAAGTGAGAGGGTCTATTCGACACTGCACCGCAACCCACAAGGGTTTATTGTGGCTCACACCTATTCACACTCGACCAAATGAACCTAACTTCTTAACGAAGCTGATAAGTTTGTATGGTGAGTAGTCTTTCAGGTCAGATGGTGAGAATACGGCTCTGCCGAATTCTAAAAACGTGATTCGGTCCTCAGAGGGGCAGGCACAAAGTATATGCTCTGCTGTTTCATCATTTTTCAAACAGAGGCGATACACACTGTCTTCTGACAGTCCAAGTCCCTGCCTATGATCATTCAAATGGCAATGGCCTGTAAGAAGGCCTGTTCGCCATCGCAGGTCATCCCTACTGTAGTCCAACAACTGTTTGGTATCAAGCTTCGAAGGGTGAATAAACGTTTTGGAGTGAGCAATCCTGGAAGATTCTGCCAGAACCCCATAAATCTTCTTGCCATCCAGGTTTCAATTTTTGTTTGGCAAATCCTGAAGCGATGCCAATGACAGGTTCTGGTCCGACGAAGCTGCTTGCAGCACCCTTCTTTGCAAGGGAGTCAGCAGATTCTTTGCCTTCTAGGCCAGTATGGCCTGAAATCCAGACTAGAGACAATCTGTTAAGTCTTTTTATCGAGGAGAGTCGTTTTTGGCAATTTGCTACCAATTTAGACGTTGCTCGGTAGGAGCCAACAACTTCCAACGCCGCTTGACTATCCGAGAGTGTTTGTACTGACTTGTGTATAAGGTTGGATTCATCCAATCTCTCCGCACACAATTCAATAGCGTAAATTTCCATTTAAAATACAGTCGCATAAGTTCCTAGGCAGGTAGATATCTATGTCCTGGGTCTGCGACTAAAAACACCTGCTCCAGAACCGGAAAGTGTTTTTGATCCATCTGTGAACCAACAACTATCTGCTCTTAATATTTTGCAAAACAAAAGCTCTGCTGTTATCGCAAAACCACTTTGTTCACATACTTTGTTTTAATTGTACTCTAATCTGTATACGTTGTGAATAAAGTTATTATTCTTATTCTTATTATTATTAATATTTCCTTCTCCCGGAGGATCCAGTCCTGTCTACTTGGGAATAGTACTTTGTAAGGCGATTCGTAATTGACAGTGGGAGGAATAAAGTCAGAGGTCATTTCCAGAATGCTGTGACTTCCACTGTCAACCAACAGTCTGTTGCAGTCTGCATTAAATTGATTTGTGCAATTGGCAATGTGTACAAGTCTGTATGCAGTCCATCTTTCTCCAGAAGAATGTGGAGAGGTTGTAGATCTAGAAGGATATCCATGGCGCTGACGGTGTGGTACTTATGGCACTACTGGCTTACAGGGACAAGCCTGTCCCTGTAAGCCAGAAAGCTTCGCTTTGGCCGTTTTCTGTAAAGCCTTTGGCCACCAGGCAATTGCACCATAAGTGATCATTGGTTTGACAATCATCACGTAAATCGTCGGTCATAATAAGCAAGTCATTAAAACTCGTCTCAAATAACATGCAGCATATGTGTATCCAATTTCGGAGACCAGAAAAATCTAGAATCGCCCAACACGCCTTGAGAAACAGACATTGACATGACACTAGCTTTTGGATGCTTTCAAAAGTCTGGAAATATCGAAATGTGGCATGAGAACTGTGAACAGTAACAAAGGTCTCATTCCAAACCGGCCACTGTTTACCTTTTTATGAATCACAGGAACTTTCTGTCTTTCGGAAAATGAAAGTGTACTTTGTTAGATATACTTAGAAACCAGTTATAGAGTGAGTACTCCGTTCACTTCACCTCCTGAAGATGCCAACTTAGTTGGTGAAACGCGCGTTTAGAAGAGTATTGCCTCTCTGGTAAATGGATACAGTGCTTCTTTTGTATTCATTCTACATCTGAGGTCCCAGTTTCACCATTTATTTTAGTTCCACCAAAAATAATATTCTCGTTATCAAGTCTGTTTGAGATATCAAAAAATTTCCTAAAGGATGTGTTAATGAATTTTTGAATTTTCACACTGAGTCCTTTTCCAATTTTGGCCATACGTCTGTATTTTTCGAAGCAGACATTTCAAACCAGTATTTCCTGCAGTGAGCATTTATGGTAGCTTGTCGTCTCCTGCTTGCTCCTTTTGCATTCGTTGAAATTCATTGCATATTTTAGGCAAATACTGGGTTGAATATTAGTGATACTGCATCTATAACAACGTTATTTGGACCAGATATATGTCGTAGGTCGTGAAAATAGACGGATGTACTTCAAATATGTCGGAGAATCACGATTTACATTGCATGCAAAAGTAATAGTATCATTTTGATCTGAGAAAATGATAAACTTTCTTCTTCTAACATGTAATGGAAAATATTTGAATAACTTGTCAACAACAGCAAGTAATTGACGTTCTTGAGCATGGTACTTCTTTTGAGTGGATATTCATGAAGAGAAAATCCAAAGGTGTATCGCTACTCCCATGAAATAATCGGAAGCATCAATCCTAATCCATAATTTTCAGGAAGGAGGTGGATAAGCCAACAATATTGCATTTGTTATAGCTTCTTTCCTTGAACGGTGAATCGAGGTAGTGTAAGTATGTATAACTCAATCCAAAGATCGTGAGTTCGAATCGACTTTCGACCAGACATTTATCACCGCCTGAATGTATCTAGATGAAGGTGGATTGATTCTATAATTTTACATGTCGGACGAAACTGTGAGTAGTCTAGGTGGATCAGGTAGTTATTGACAAAACCTGACTAGAATACGAAGCCACAGTCTGTGCCGTTCACACCGAAAAAAAAATCATGAAAGTTACGAATGCTAATCTTGACATTTCAATAGTGAGTGACAGAAAATAATAGCAACGTGGAATATAACAATAAAAAAAGATGTATCGCCACAATACTCATATGTTAATACTCAAAATCATTGATAACTAATAAATGTTGACAATATTATATGTATATATAGTGCATCTTATAGATTATATTTTGTTATTCATTTGTAGTATTATTTATGCATTATATATAAACAACTAAATACACTACGCATGAAGAAATATTTCCTCTTGTAGTTTCACAATTTATGCACCGATCGCTCATTATTGAAATATACTATACCTACTTAAGATGATATGAATAAATTATTATTCGTAAAAGATCGAGCCCCATTTCGAAGCTTCGACCCAGTCGGGAGGGCGCGCCAGCATTATCAACCAATGACCACTACCTACCCGGGGGGCAAATGATCATTGGGCCAAGAGTGACAGCTGTCCACATTTGTCTGGCTAAGATTTCGGCCATTGTGCGGCAAACCGGAATGATCTTGAGATTCGAGACTAGAGAGGGCATTGTTCCAATAATCAAAACAACCATCCTAACAGAGTGGTATGGATATAATCTCGGGAGTTCGAAGGAAAATTCGATATTTCATCCATTTTCCCCCTCTTTTCGGACGATATTCGTCCACCGGGAGCTGAAAACTTCACGGCGAACATCGTCTTGTGTGACGGTCTAGAAGAACAATATCAAGTTTAATAACTTGTATGAGCCTGATGGTACGGAATTTATATTTCCAATGAAGTCTGTACTCATATCTCACAACGGATACAATATCCACTGGAGCATGGGGCAACACCTGCATTCCGTCAATACCGTAAAAGTGCCCTAGATAGTTATGAATCACTCTAAGGCTAGGGCCACACTGCAGGAATGTTGGTAGACGTGAGTAACAGAACGATGGTAGCCGCAGTGGCCTCCACTACCATCTAACCTCCAGAAACCATCCGAAGGTACGCCAGGCGTCTATCCAACCTTATCAGTCGTGTTTGATATTCTAGCCGAGTAGCCTAGCTAGGGAGGAAAGCGTAATAAGTTCTGTGTACAAAAGAAGGGCAATTTGGGCCCCAGAGGCCCATTATGGAAAAATTCAAAAATGTTTACGACACTGCTAATATAGCTTCTCTGAAGTTCGTTTGCAGTTCTTTGCAATTTGCATGCCGTCAACTTCAGAAGTAGATCGAATGTATCAACTGACATACTTAAATACAAATAAAATTTGTCAGGATGTTCTCGTAATTTTTTTGTAGACTCTCACGAATTCTCCGTTCTGTTGACACCTCAACACTATTTGCCACTATAATTCTCAAATATGAACTTAGTCAAAATTTGTTCGCAACTTCAAAGAGAGTCATGATTGTTACTTTTCCGCTGTCAGTTGGATACTGGCTTCATTTCACTGCGTCCAGAATGCATTGCCCCTCCACCATCCACCTTAACCATCCACCTTAACCATCCACCCTCCAAGCGACCATATAGCAACATGCAGTGCGGCCCCGGGTTAAGAGTAACGTTATGTCGATGGATATAGTCAGAGACCGCATACGCTGGACATACTGACAGCAGGTACATAGGCGTCTCAGGGGCCTTGCGGCAGGACCTGCAGCTTGTGTCAGGGTAGGCTGAGGAGACCATGGGAGACCATGATGAACTTCTGAGGAAAGCGAAGGTCAGGTGCTTTGATAAGCCGAGGTATTCGAAGTGTTGAAGAAGACCCCATGCATTGGCTTATCCTTGTATTACTGCAGGAGTGAAATGATTTCGGCGGCTTTTATGTGGGCCTCTTGCTGAACGAGTTCCAACTCGTGTTATTATTATTATTAATATTATTTTACTATAACTAGTAGTCATTTCATTCTCGATTAATTAGCGGTTCAGAAGTAACTGTAGAAAAAACCCACAGTTATCAGATACTCATTTGACTTTGAAAGAGAACAACTGCACTAGAGCAGTGTTCCTAAACTTGGTCGGGGAGTATAGTACAAACTATTCACCAGTAACATCTGCGGAACTTCCCCCGCCATCAACTAACAAAAGCCTCTTTGTATTCGAATGCACAAAGGTGGCCCAGCCTCTGTTCTTAGCATAGATTTATTTCTGTTTTTGTTTGTTTTCGCAACACACGTTGAGGTAGGAGTTAAGAGAAACATGAGACGAATAAGAAGCTTTTAGGATATTCGCACGAACAGAAGCAACAAACGAGCGCAATGCTGCATTTGACGGTTGCATCACGGATGGATTTTCAGTTCATTTATTCGTATATTTATTTTAACAGGAATGAGTTCTCGTTTCACATGGATTTCAAATGAACTGCATCCTTATAATAGTAAAGCGACTATTTACTTAAAGGAAAAAAAAGTTTTTTTGGAAAAAATACCATTCGGCAAGTTGGAATCTTGCCAAGAAAAGAGTGAAGCAATCTAACACATCAATTTGCGAAGAATGAAAACTCAAAATCGTCTCCACAATTTAATATCACCTCTTTTGTTAGAACGATAAAACCATCAATCAGTACATGTTTCGAACTTATATAGGTTCATCATCAGCTAATTACTTAAAATTCAACAATAAAAGAAATAATTTTAAATAATTAGCTGATGATGAACTAATATACGTTCGAAACATGTACTGATTGATAATTTCACCGTTCTAATATCTGATGGTGATATTAAATTATGGAGGCGTCTTTGAGTTTTTATTCTTCGCAAGACTACTGCACTCCACTTTGAGGTATAATGGACTTTTATCAATGAAAAATATGGAAAAATTAGGTCAATCTATAGAAGAAAACATATCCCCTTTTCACTCTTGTCATTTTGTGATGGTGTTGAATATTCGAATTATTTTCTTGACAGAAAAAAATCACCCCTTGACACCCTCCCACTGTATTCATTTATCAATGAATAATTTCTCGAAATGCAAATTCTGAATAAAAAATGACCTTAGAGATAACCAGAAGGGGAAAATTATTTAACTATTTACATCCCCACTTTACTCATTTTCCGTGAATTTGTGGCGTGAATAGGTATCAAAAATTCAACTTACCTTTTGAAAATGAAAATTCTGACCAGAAAATGACATTGGAGATAGGTATTACGTAGGAAAGAAGGTTGGGATAGTCCCCTTCACACATCCTTTCACTTTTCTCATTTTCCGATTAAATCTAAATTGTTTTCTAAAAATTTGAATTCTGAATAGAATACGAGTGTAACAATATATATTCAATTCTCCAAACCCCTCTTGACTCTTGTCATTTCTTGAAAATCTTGTGTGGGTATCAAATATACAAATAACTTTTCAAAAATGCATTCTGATTTCTGAGAATACTACATTTTTCACTTTTTAACTGGCGCTTAGGGTGTACATAATTGGCCTCTCGAAAATGATTTTTGATGAGGAAATATACTACAGTTGTGGCTGAATGTTCGGCCCAGTTCGTCCAAAACCTAGGAAGTGTATATTATGATAAATATTTTCAACATGTTTATGACATGTTGCATTGGTTGACACGATTACAGTGTTTTCGGTGTCGAAATTGACTTCAGTGCGCTATCTAGAAAATAATCCCAAATGACTAACATCAGCTCATGGTAGTAGAAAAATGAAAACAAAAAATGACACCAAAGTGACACCTTAGTAAGGCTCCCCAAGAGCCTTACTTTTGGAAGTTAGCCTTCCAAAAGACCGAAAAATATTCATTAAGAATACAAATTTTCAGAAAAAAATTCCAGTATCCATTGCCTATTTCGAAAAAATTCTTGGTAAATGACAAGAGTGAGATAAGGTTGTTGAGTGGGGATAAATAATTTTTTGCTTCTCCCTACAAACAATTTAGGAAAATTATTAGAGAATAGCGAAGGTGTTGAGAGGCGAATCAAATTATTCTCTCTATAAAATATCTAAACTTCCAATTTCTAGTGAAAATAGCCATTTGAAATCTTAATACCCTACTCCGCAAAAATTATCGGAAATTCCCAAAATTAAAGTGATAGTATAAAAGGATGCATACAATTTTTTTCTATAGAATATAATCATTAGCATTTTCTAGTCAGAATCACTATTTTCAGAGAATAAATTAGATATTTAATACCCATACCTCAAACATTTTATGGAAATGACAATAGTGAAAGGGGTGGAATTAATGTTTTTTTTTTCGATATAATATTTTCAAGGCCATTTTTTAGTCTGCCAACAAGTTCCATATTCAATACTCATAACACAACAATCACAAGAGTAACGGAAGTGTGTTTAGAAAAAAAACCAAGACCCCTGCGGTAAACCTGCTTCCATTACCAAAATCTGTAGATTTGGTTTGATTTATTCCTACTCGAAAATTCTGGTTTACAAGGTTGAAGAATGATGTATCTATCACTTTCAGAAAATAATGTGTCAAATCCTCTGAAAATTGATTTTCCAACCAAAAATAAAATCAATGTTTCTGAGCAATACATGTAATATCTGATTATCTCAAACAGATTGGAAATTGCACCGTAAACGCGAATAGGTTCGGTATGAAGATCATGCAGTATGACATATCGGGAATTGCAAATTTGAATTATTTGGATTTCCATCGGGTTGGATTACATTCACGGTTCGGAGTTTTCTATTTCGAATTCCAATAAGCGAGATGAGTTATTTTTCACGATGAGCCTTCTCTAGAAGGCGATTGAATGTAAAATGGAGCGGAAACTCATAACAATTTTTCACATTTAATGGGAGTGCAGAAAAACAAATATTTGAAAAATCTTTGTTAAATATATACCTATATGAGGAGCACTTTTTCGTTCCTTCAAAATTTTTCGAGTACGTTATCAAATGGGTGATGAACATGTACTCAACAAAATTATTTCTATTGGATAGTACCTAAGTATCAGTGTTGAAAAAGTAGAAATGTTTTTGAATGCATGTGATTAATATCACATCCTCCTTCTTTTTTTTATGTCACTCAAAACTCAAAATTTTGTGAGAAATACCTAAAAAAAACATTCTCTGAATAATATGAATTAATATTGACATTATACACCTGAACTTTGTTTTTTTCTTCAACATTCTATAGATCAGAATTAGCTCAGAGAAATTCTCGGTTTTTTGAAGGAGCATTTAACAATGCACTACTTAAATATATAGGACCATCTCTGGCTAGAAAAGGTATAGAATCGACCATAACTGACTGGATCTATGCCATGCTGAAAAACAGAACTGCAACTACGACTCTTCAAGGCTATGCCATTAGTTTCAAGGTTATCAGAAGCTGCCCTCAAATAGGCTACTATCTCCACTTCTGAGTTCGCTCCTGATCGATAGTCTGCTTGATGCCCTCGACAAAAGAAAAGCAGATCAGCAAGCTTCCACGTCGGTAGCTTGTAATATCCTCCAAAGTTCGTTGGACGTCGTTCACAGTTGGTGCCTGAAGGAGCAGATGTCAACTCCAGCAAAACTGTGATGATCCCCTTCACCAAAAGGAGAAAACTAGACGATTTAACGCTTTAACGCCACTCTCCCTCAATGGTGAGGTCTTTGTATTTTTGGAACAGAGGTGAACTAACTTGGCTTTGAACTTGATAAAAATCTCACCAGAAACGCTCATTTAAAAAAAAACATTGACACAAAGACAGACTGTTCTCGACAGGACAAATCGAAGGATTTGTGGTAAAACTTGGGGTTCAGGTCCCAGACAAATCCATTGAACTTAGGTGATGGTTGTCTGACCGATGATTACAATTACGACGATATGCAATTGTCTGGTGGCAGACGGAAAACGGCTTAGGCGAATCTTTCTGGTTTAGAGAGGCATGCTTGTCTGGCGATCAGTGGTGTCTTCAGTACTACACCGTCAACAGCCATGGAGATCCTCCTCATATTTTTCTGGAAAGAGAGGCTATATGGACACCATGTAGACTTGTGCACATTACCAATTGCACAAATTAATTGAATGCAGAGTGCAACAGAATTTTGGTTGACGCTGTAACTCACGGCATTCTGGAAATGACCTCTAACTTTATGCCTCCAACTGTCA
The DNA here is from genome assembly GCA_015342065.1 of Leptinotarsa undecemlineata. Classification (NCBI taxonomy): domain Eukaryota; kingdom Metazoa; phylum Arthropoda; class Insecta; order Coleoptera; family Chrysomelidae; genus Leptinotarsa; species Leptinotarsa undecemlineata. The sequence goes on from WOGP01003250.1 coordinate 11,631, forward strand.
ACTAAGAACTGCCTTATGAAGTAGAGATGACTGGATTCTCCAGGAGAACAAAATATTAAGAGCAGTTAGTTGTTGGTGCGCAGATGAATCAAAAACCTTTCAGGTTATGCTGCAGGTGTTTTCAGTCGCAGACCGAGGTTCCTGCTTAGGAACTTATGCGACTGTATTTTAAGCGGAAATTTACGCTATTAAATTGTGTACGGAGATATTGGAAGAATCCAACCTCATACACAAGTCAATAAAAATATTATCGGACAGTCAAGCGGCGTTGGAAGCTCTTGTCTCTTACCGAGCAACGTCTGAATTGGTAGCAAATTGTCAAATACGACTCTTTTCGATAGGAAAACTTAACATATTGTCTCTGGTCTGGATTCCTCGCCATACTGGCCTAAAAGGCAATGAGGCTGCTGACTCCCTTGCAAAGGAGGGTGCTGCAAGTAGCTTCATCGGACCGAAGCATCACCTTAGGCTTTGCCAAACAAAGATTGAACACCTGAACGGCAAGAAGATTTATGAACTTCTGGCTGAATCTTCCACGATTGGCTCACTCCAAGGCGTTTATTCACCCTTCGAAGCTTCATACCAAACACTTGTTGGAATGAACTACGATGTCTAACAGACCTTCTCCCAAGTCACTGTCATTTGAATCATCATATGCAGAGACTTGGAGTGTTGGAAGACAATGTGTGTCACCTCTGTTTGGAAAATGATGAAACAGCAGAGCATATACTTTGTGCCTGCCCCGCTAGGGGCTGAATCATGTTTTAAGATTTTGGTAGAGCCTTACTCTTACCATGTGACCTAAAAGATCTCTCACCATACACACTAATCGGCTTCGTTGAGAAGCTGGGTTTAGTTGGTCGAGTGTGAAAATGTTTGAGCCACAATACACCCTTGCGGGTTGCGGTGGAGAGTCGAATAGACCTTCTCACTTTGTGCCTAACCTAATCTAACCCTATCTTGTGAACGACAAGAGCTGCGGAAAGAAGTAATAATGACAAAGTTGTAGGAATACTATTTTACCAACAAGAAAATTCTGGAGTACCAAATTGCTAACATCGATATTTCTTAAGATAAAAGGTTTTTGAATTGAGGTATTTGGAAATTCTCATGTATCATTGAATCTAATTGTTTAAATTGTTATTTTTTCATTTTCTCTCGAGATTTTTTTACGTGTAAATGAATGCCTAGTTGACAAATATCTATGCCAGAATACAAAGATGGTTTAAATGAATATTAATTATAAAAGTGATGACAAAATTTTGAATCAAAGTAAATGTTCTACCTAAAAATGCAAATACAGTGTTTTAGGAATTTTTTTCTGCGAGCAAATTGATTTTGTATACAATGGATATTGTAAGGGATGATTTTGTACTGTTTAAAAAATGGTCTGCCTTTCATTTTCATTCTGAGTTAAGGCTTCATTGAATTTTATCAGTAAGATCGACACCTCGTTCATTTTTTTTAATGTGCCAAGAAGTTTTTGGTAATCAGGATTTGATTCCCATGCGTGTGGTTCAGTATTTAATTTGGAGTCACAAAATCTCACTTAATTTATTGAAAGCTACGTTACTTTTAATTTTTTCAGCAATTTTCAATATTTTTTTCGGTAACACCGTATCATCGAAGAGAGCCAAGTAAGCTAGCTGTTCTTGCAAATACCATATAGTTTCTCAAGTACTGCATTGGCAATTTCTGGATGAATTATTCGACGCTTGATGACATTTTTTAATCAATTGCGATTCTGAATTTGGTGCAATGAAAACACATATTTTACATAGAATATGCAGAACTCTTACTGATACTTCCAACTGCTTAAGAAAAACATATATTTTCTGAAAATAAAGAGCCACCAGTAGCTTTGAATTTCAGAGCACTAAAATTTCTTCATAGTCGTTCCTTGGATAATGATTCTAATCGAATAATAGAAATGGAAATAAGAATCAGTTAACTGATTTCCAAACAATATTGAAAATGAAATATAATTTACAACATATTTGAGTAAAAATTTAAAATATGTAAATTGAATGAGTTGGGAAATTACCAAGCTATTACTTGGTATATGTTCTTAATCCACGCAAAAAAGAGTTAACAACTGGGTTCATAACTGTTCGAATGTAAATGATGAATTGTTTCAGTGTACAATTGTTCGTATAGAATTGAAATTAATCATACTTTCAATTGATTTTCAATAAAATCAAGAACATCTTTCTTTTTTGTCATTCAAGATTTCGACAACTCGAATACATCGTTTGTACCGATTTCGTAAATGGACATATTAAAAATTTTCAGTTCAGTTTCAATCATTTGCAACTTAACGAATGAATAATTAAATATTTGGGTGAAATAAAAATATAATCGACAATTATAACAAAAAATTTAGCTCAATAATCCAACTCAACTTAAAAACCCAATATCTTTATAGTGAATTGAATATCCTACAAGTGATTTAGCACATTTGATTCCACCAAGAGCTGTACATATTAGGAATACGCGACGGGCTGTGGCTATATTACATCAGTTCGGACTTCCATTGTCTAATATAATATAAATTGATTTGAAATCCCTGAAAAAAATAAAAATATTAAACGAAAGTTCGCATTGCTGAGCACAAGAAACACACACAGCGAGGAGAAACTAGCAAATCCGGAATAGCAGAGCATGTTTGGACTCATCAACATAATATCAAATGGGAATAAGTCCAGTTATCACTCGAAGACGATTGTGGATACTAACAATCGAAAAGTTGTGACGTAACTTGGTTTGGAATATTTCAATCTTTATTTTTATTTTTCATTTCTGTTAAATTTTTTTTATTTCTTCAGTTTTTATTAATATTTCTATTTTTTATTTTTTATTTGTAGCTTGTATGTTGATTCCTTGTAATTTTTTCAGTTTTTTTGTGTTTAGTAAAATTGTTATTTTCGTTAATCTTTTTATTTTTTTCAGGGATTTCGAATCAATTTATATTATATTAGGCAATGGAAGTCCGAACTGATGTAATATACCACGAAACATTGTCAACCATCTTCAAACGGACTGTGGCTGCTCATCGTTTTAAGGTTCAACTCAGTACACCTCGAACTTCAGTATTCAAGAACTCTTTCATAGGGAAAACTGCGTTTATGTGGAATAAACTACTCGAGAACGTTTTTCCAAATGGATTTGATCTCCAGCGATTAAATCCAATGTGAATCGCTACTTTCGCACAGACATCGCTCTTAGAGCGCCTTGAGGATTTTCCTGTAGTGCTTGTGTTTTGTCTATTAAAAAAATATTTGTCTAGGACCGGGGCGCTCAGGTATCTGGTAAAAAAAGTCTGAAAGACAGTTGAAAAGCTAAGGAGGTCAATGTGAAGAACATAAGGATCCCGGCACATACAGAATTGTTCTAATGATTATCAATCAATAAACGAAGAGAACTTGAATAAGAACTTGATCAAACAAAATATAAAAAAATACCACATTGATCTCAGTACTCGTCATACCGCCAGTTCGAGTTACGATAACACCGCAATGGAAACTTCAATAGAATATTCAATTCTGAAGATATCCTATCATTGACTAAGATTATACCACATAATGCCTCTGAGTTGTAGAAAAAAGATCAAAGTTTATGTGAATTCCAAACGGAAATCGTAGTAGTAGTTAAAGTATTCTCCTCGAAATTTTTCAAAGATTATGTCCCGAGTGTCTCGAGTTTTTTGGTTATTGAGGGTGCAAATTCACAGAAGTTTGCAAAGCATCTTCAATTACACAACACAACAAAAAAATATTTTTTGAATGTTTCCTACACTAAATTAGTCAATTTCTACTAATTTTGGGGTGATAAAAACGAAAATAAC
>WOGP01003251.1:0-15474 GCA_015342065.1 Leptinotarsa undecemlineata
GATCTGATTTAATTTCAGTGTAAGAAGAGTCTTTATATTTAGTTTTAAAATTTGAGGAATTTGAGTTTTTGAGGGGATTAGGGAGAAAATTATACTTCCGACATATTTGGTACCTGAAAGACCGCTTCAACTCTTCTGTTTTGAAATTTGGCATTGCAATCATATTTTTTTATATCGAATATTCAGGTATCATAAGTGATCATCCTATGAAGATATGAAGATTTTTTTGTTACAATTATTTCATGGAAAAACAGACAGCGTGAAGTAACCTTCTTTTTTCCATGTTCAGTCATCCAATTCCTTGAAGTCTATATGAGATCCTGTGTCGCCGATTAATACCAAAAATCAACCTAAGGCACGAGTTTTCAACTTGTTGGATCTTATTTTTGTATCGATTGGTTAAACATGGGCCATAAAGAACATCCGCATAATTGAAAACTGAAAACGCCAAAGATTCACATAAGGACTTTTTCACATAGTATGGCAGAATAAGTCGGTGAACATAAATGATTTTCAGTGCAGAATAGACATGTTGCAAGAGTTCGCTTACAAATTTTTCAAATCTCAGATCTACATCCCTCAAAACACCAAGCTTTTTTGCTTCACTAACAATATATAATAGCGCATTTCGATATTTAGATATTCACAGAGTTATTTTCTATGAAACGGTGAAATCTTGGACCGAAGATCATTACATTTTATTTACTAGGGTTTAAAAATGAACAGTGGTCCGTTGCCAATTCAACAAATCTATTTATATATTCACTGATAATGCCACAAGCATTGTCTGCTATCTTCGCCGGAAAACTTTGGTATACATGAATATCATCAGCATATAAATACGCCTGAGAAGTGTGATGAACCTGTAGTAAGTTGGATGTATATATAGAGAACAACAAAGGGTCCAGTATGGATCTTTGAAGTACCCCTGATTTTTAATATAAGATATCTGAGTTGTTTTCCTTTATACTAACATGTCGCTGTCTATTTGTTCGTCAATGATGCAAGAGCGTTGCACTAATATACATGTCGGTGCTTGGAAAAGAAGTATATCAAGTTTTTTTCAAATGGAACGTCAATTTCGATTTTATCAGATAATGATTTTCAGTGAATGAAAGTTTGTGTGCTGCGATGAACACTATAATGGTTTTTACATTACAAAAGTAGTTTATTTGCCTTTGAAATTTCATTTCAATATGGCACAAATCATGTGAATTTGTTAGTGACGAAAAAAGAACTTGCAGAAAAACAGCCACATCTGCAAAAAAAATCCTGTTTCACCAAGGCAACGAACCGTCCCGTACCTCAGCAGTTTGTTTTGGCGAAAGTCCTCGAATTACAATTCAAACTGCTTGACCATCCGCCTTCCTCACCAGATCTAGCCCCAAGCGATTTCTTTTCGTTACTCCATCTAGAAATTGCGGTCGGAGGACGGATATTTTCGTCAAATGAAGCGGCCATCGCCTTCCTGAACAATTATTTTGCGGAGAAAAACGCCGAAGTACTATTTGGACAAAAGTAGACTCAGTTGAGAAATCGGTCGCAGCGTCTTGGCGTGACTAGGTTTCTCTCAGTCTAATTACCGGACCTTGTTTGTGCACCTTCAAGTCCATGTTTTACCTCTGTTTTTGAATTTCTATTGCCTCTCTAGTAGATTTTGCAAGATTAACAACACCTATTCAGGGGAGAATTCAAACAGTAATTCGTTTAACTTTGATTTGTTCGAAATGAATATTTTCCTCTGGTATTATACAGAGGAACATTGATTGAAAGTTGATTTGAAGAGCAGCTGTCGAAACAATCATTCATTATTTCATATAGGAACTCAATATAAGCTATTTGGCGTATATCTGCCAATGCTGTCAGATTGAGTTGTATTTTAATTTATAATGGGTCTGTGAGATTATGAACGAATTTTCTATTGATATAGGTGACGTATTTACTTTGTTTAGATTCAAATATTTCAGTATACAAGAAATACAGTGGGTTCCAAATAACTGAAGCAAGTTGAGAAGCTGAGATAGCTATTTACATAAGCCATAATTGTATGAACAGAGTTAGTATAAGAGTAACATGAAATTCCCAAGTCCTTTTCTTTAGATCTTCTTTTTAGCTGCTGCTTGTTTACTCATACTGGTGGTGGTAAATATTTTTGTTTCTTGTAAATGAGATATAGTGGCATTTTTTGAGATCAAGGAATGGAGAGTTTTTTTCGCATTATGGAATATGTACCAATATGGAAACAACTAGATTTATATTAATTATATATTGTAAATGTTGAAAAGAAGAGGCTTCAGATAGGAACCCTGAGGAACACCGGAAGTAATACTAATTAATCTGGAACGAAACTTTTCAAGAGTGGCTGCCTGATACCTTTATTTAATATAGTATTGAAACCATCTAAGCAGATCTTCGTGTATACCGATTTCTGCCATGTCCATGTTCCTCGAGGGTATATTCAGTATAGATAAATAAGTTGGTAATGGAATACACTGAAAGCTACAGGAAATAGTTAATTGCCCAGGCAGACACTCCAGATTCTCTTCTTCTTAATCGTGACAGCTTATGTCTTTGCAGTATCAAAAAATCACTGAAATGTGACTTACTGGAAATTTCGGGCAAAGGACTGAAGAGAGTTTTCAATTATTCCAGCCGTCACCACCAATTAAAAAAGTACAACGTTAAAAACGCACCACTTTGTTTTCCCAACTATCGAAAGCAGAGACGAAAACAACAATAAATTTCCTATTTACTAGAAAAAGCTAATCCTGGATCCCAGATGGAGAGTAAACAAATTACTCCCGAAGTTTCGGGAGAAAGCACGCGTCGTATAAGTTATTCCATTTAAATTCAGTGTGGGTCGACATTGATTTACTAAATAAAAGTTTTTTTGTCCAAACGTTGCAACAGAATGAACGAACTGCGCCTTCATGAAAGGAAGCACATTTTATTTGCATAAATTTACATATGGAATACTGAAGGTTTATTCAGGTGGGGCAGGAAAGTACTGGAAAATCGTTGTAGCTTCACGGCTTAGCGATTTTCAAATCCTTCATTATTTTTAATATCCTCACTGAAACTGGGGATTTCTCTTTTAATTATGAAAATTTTTTCTGATTTGAAATCGCTCAGTTTACTTTGTAATAGAATTTTCAATATTTCTTGCCATCCGGTGTCCTTCTTCATGACGCAGAGCCGTCGCCATGGGGGATGGGGAGGCCTTCCCCCCCTGCTTTCTTAACTTAGAAAAAAGTTGGAAAATTTTGGGCCGTGAAAAAATAACAGTAAAAAAATGAATGAAAATTAAAAAAATAAAAATGAGAGAAAAGAAAGGGGGAGGTAATAAGAAAAGGGAAAGAGGGTTGGGATTTCCCAACATGCATAACTTGCAGATCTCATACTTTGACATTCAGAGTTGTTTGAAAACTTCAAAAAAGTTTAATTTCTCCCAAGTAAGAGAACAGACAGTCCTGAACAGTCCAGAAATTTTGAAGTGACAATTTTACAAAATTCCAAACTTCGCTGTTTTTTCGAGACTTGGAAAAGTTGTGAAAATTCGGGCCGTGAAAATAGAAAAAATAATGGTAGAAAACAATAAGCACAATATTATTCAAGTGTTGTTTCCTTCCATTTTTATTGAATATTCCTATACATGGTGGATATGGTGGAAGGACAAGGACTTTGGTCCAAAGTAGAATAATACCCCATTATTATTTTTATAATTACCAAAATTTACTTTTGTTTGTGCATACCCTAACAGGCATTATAAGCATTCAGCTAATCTTTGTATAGCTAAGTAAGAAAATTAATATATTATAGTAGTAACTAATCTCTCGGCTTTCATTTTGCTGGTGGGGTTGGGAAAATTTGGATTCTTTCCCCCTGGTATTTCTTTTCGCTGCGGTCCAGCATGACCGATTTGTATCTATAGTTCTTGTGTTCTGAAGGTGTCGAAAAACAGTTAAAGAGCAGTTGAGATCTAGAAAAATTATTGAGTTATTGAAAAGAATCGAAATCACGAAATTTTATACGAAATTTTATGTTTGCCTTGTAGGTTTCAGATACGCACTAAGAAAGACTATTGAATATTCCAACTGTAGTTCCCCCACTGAAGACATAAAAAACGATATATTTTCACCGATATATTTTCAGAGGCTGAAGTTCTGTTTGTAAGTTTGTTTTATGTTGTGAATGTGCAATAAACAAGTAATATTCTAACTGAGGACCCCCGTAGGGATAAAATGGGTGCATTTACATATGAAAATTACCATTTCATCACTGTTTATCCATACCGCTATATTTTCAGAGGCTGAAATTTTTCATGCAGGTCTGTTTTATGTTTTTGATGTGCAATAAACAAGGAATTCCCAAATATTTTGAGGAGCCCCGTAGGAGTAAAAGGGGCGCGAATACATGTGAAAATTATTATTTCATCACTGTTATTCCGAACCGCTATATTTTCAGACGCTGAAATTCTGTATGTCAGTATGTTTTATGTTGTAGATGTGCAATAAACAAAATTTTTCAAATATTCCAACTGAGGCTCACCCGTAGGGGTAAAGGGGGTGCGATTACATATTCAAATTACCTTTATATCACTGTTTACCCGACCGCTATATTTTCAGAGGCTGAAATTCTGTATGTAAGTTTGTTTTATGTTGTAGATGTGCAATAAATAAAACATTTTCAAATATCTCAACTGAGGACCCCCCTAGGACTAAAAGGGGTGCGTTTACATATGAAAATTACCATTTCATTACTACTTATCCGTACCAATATATTTTCAGAGTCTGAAATTCTGTATGTAACTTTGTTTTATGTTTTAGATGTGCAATAAACAAGGAATTTTCAAATATTCTAACTGAGGACCCCCGTAGGGTCAAAGGGGTGCATTTACATGTGAAAATTACCATTTCATCACTCTTTATCCGTACCGCTATATTTCAAGAGTCTGAAATTATGTATGTAAGTTTGCTTTATTTTGTAGATGTGCAATCAAAAAGGAATTTTCAAATATTCTATCTGAGGGCCCCCGTAGGGGAAAAGAGACGCATTTACAATTGAAAATTACCTTTTCATCACTGTTTATCTGTACCACTATATTTTCAGAGGCTGAAATTCTGTTGTAGATACAAGGAATAAAGAATTCTGACATATTTCAACTGAAGTCTCCCGTGGAGGTGAAAGGGGTGCGTTTACATATGAAAATTACATTTTCATCACGTACATCCTCACCATTAATTTTCAGAGACTGAAATTCTGTATGTGAGTTTGTTATATGTTGTAGATGTGCAATAAATAAGAAATTTTCAAATATTCTAGCTGAGGACCCCCGTAGGGTTGAAGGGGTGCGTTTACATGTGAAAATTACCATTTCATTACTGTTTATCCGAACCGATATATTTTCAGAGTCTGAAATTCTGTATGTGAGTTTGTTTTATATTGTAGATGTGCAATAAACGAGAAATTTTCAAATATTCTAACTGAGGATCCCCGTAGGGTTGAAGGGGTGCGTTTACATGTGGAAATTACCATTTCATCACTGTTTATCCGTACCGATATATTTTCAGAGTCTAAAATTCTGTATGTGAGTTTACTTCATGTTGTAGATGTGCAATATACAAGGAATTTTCAAATATTCCAACTGAGGCTCCCCGTAGGGGTAAAAGGGGAGCGTTTTCATATGGAAATTACTTTTTCATCACCGTTTCTCTGTACCGCAATATTTTCGAAAGCTGAAATTTTTTATGCAGTTTCTTTCTATGTTGTAGATGTCCAACAAGGAAAAATTTTTTAAAACTGCTCTCTATGCAGTTGATACACTGTTTCTCTATGCCTTCAAATTTCCGGTGGATGAATTTATATTCAGTATCAGCATTGCATCCGTGCGGATCCGGGGTGGTTCGCTATTAAACAGTAGTATCTCTTTCATCAAAATTTTTCATAAAAGTAACGAATAGGTATCTTATGTTCTTCAAAATAAATCGAGTACGATTTAAAAGCTGATAAAAAAACTGGAGGCGCCGGGCATCGATCCCGGTACCTCTCGCATGCTAAGCGAGCGCTCTACCATCTGAGCTACGCCCCCTGATGATAGCCAATGTGTAACTTCCAAATATTGTTAACTCAAGTATATCATTGCCTTGGTAACATGAGTGGTAAGACAGAATAACTCAAAAATAAGTCAGTCATCTATATAGTTATTGGGAGTGAAGTCGGATATAATCAACAGATAATTGAAGGTACTCGAAACAATCAAAGAACTTACTCCTGAAGTACCTATACACTCTTATATTGGAAGTAACGTATCATTATCCAGAACTCTTCCAAGAAGAAGAACAAGAATATATTTAGATATGACGAAAAACATTTGGTATGTAAACATATATTTGCGTTACTCATGGAATTATGCGTATCAAAATACTTATATATTCACATTCTTTATTTTTTTCCCTTACATTTCAGTATCTTTTTTAATCATCCCAGAATGCATGCGATGCGTCGAATTCTAACCATTTAACGTACAGTTTGTCTGACTTTTGATGAATAACTTTTTCTACCAGATGAATATCTGGGTATTGGGCTTTCTGTAATTCCTCAGTGTGAAATCGCCCTGTATCTCCATTTTCAGAAGTTTCCAAGATATATGTGGTCGGATTAGTCAGCTCAACTTCAGTAGTCCAATTTGGAGTATAGAAGTTATTGAAAGCATGTCGATATTTGGTTGAAATAATGAATAATTCACGTACCCTGTTCATATTATCAAATATGGAAAATATTCATGAAATAATTCAAATTCATTTAAGATTGAAAGATGTTCCAACCTCAACTTCAACATTCTAAAACAAAAACACTCAGTATTCCGCATTCCTTCTTTCGATATTCCAAGTTCATAGACATCAAAATTGATACCATCACAGAGTATAGAAATATAAAACAATCTCTAAATACGCAAACTGTTATTTAGGTAATAGAATTAATTAAATTGATGGATTATTAATTTTTTATCGATATCATTGTTATTAATTGTTGATAATGGGTGAAAGAGTTGTAAATTGGTGATACCACAAGTCGGTAGTGGCAAAACCATGCTTGTTGCACCTATATCGCTGAACAACAAAATTTTCGATAGAAATTTACTGATGAAATATCTGGGTCGTGTGTTATTACTTTAGATATAATCATTTTAGTCACTCACCAAGAATTCCAAGGCGGAAGTTGAGCGTCACCACAATAACGTGGCCGTAAGAAGCAAGAACACTCCCGTCGTAAGGATGGCCAGCCCCCCACTCGAAACTTTCACCGTGGACGAAAACCAGGACTGCGTAGGGAGCGTCCAGACCTCGGTTTCCTGAAACAAAAATCTGAATTGAACATTTTCTTTCAGAATCAACAGTAAAATCTGTGTTGAATCCAAAGATGGTAAATTGATTCTAGTCTCTCTGCAGCTTTCATTGCAGAACCCAAGTTCGAGTGCCAATATCCATGGCAAACCAAAACAGACAACGTAGTTCCAATAACCTTTTTTGTTGGATTTTCATTTAGTTAGTTTTCCTATTTCGTACCTTGATTTCGTGGAAACTGAAACAGGTATACGTAATCATGCTCCCACTACAGAACCCTGTGGAACTCCAGATCTTATGATCAGTGTAGTAGATTGTTACCCATCCAGTGTGACACTTTGAGCCTGTTCTAATGAACAGCTGTCTAAAAGAGATACTGAAGTTTTTTAGACAAAATAGACAAATCTACTGTGTCAAAAGCCTTGCGGTAATCAAGACAAGTGATTTTTTTCATCGCATGATTTGAAAAAATCGTCAACGATAGGGATCAGTGCAGTTGTACTATATTGTAGGCGAAACCCTGACTGCATGTCAGCAAGGAGATTTTTCTCCACAGCGTAGTTGAAAATTTGTTCTTTTGAGATAATTTCCAGTGCTTTCGACAGAGTAGGAAGTAGGCTGAAACGCTAGTTGAAGTTCCAGAAATTTACATACGTTTTTGCTACCTCTTGAACATTTACTACTGAGTAAACAAGCAAAGCAGCAAAAGATTCACAAACACAAGACAAGATAGATTTTAAACAGGAACCCCAAGAATTCGGTACAATCCTCTTGTTGTCCTAATAAGCATCTAGTAGGATTCAAAGGCTCTAGGAAATCGGTTGGAGGAAAAGATGACACATTCTTATGAAATTGCAGCTGCATGAACAGTTGTTTGAGTTTGGTGAATAGGTAGGTAACATTTTCGTTCTCGTTCATCATTAAAACCTCGTTCTTGAAATTCTTCATCATGAACAACACAAATTATCTAATCCAATTTTCTTCTCAAGGTTTTCAGGACAACTCTCTACTGACTCACTAGAAAGAACATGTTTCAAGAATCCACACGTATCAAGCTGCAATCGATCCTTCCAAGTGATGAAGGGTTTCATAGAGGGATCGATTCGGTTCTTGTTTTATGAAGCTTTCACAGAAAAGGAACCAGAACCACGAGGACTGAAACTCATACTTACGGGGCAAGAATGACCGAAGTCCATTGGAAATAAATATAATATGTGGCAGCAACTGAGGTATCACATCTCACTTCATCATACCTATTACGGGGCGAAAGACTAGAAGTACGCAATATTTGCAATGGAATAGAAACGGTTCATCACATCTTAATCGAATGTAAAGTTCACGAACAATTTAGACAAACAACGGATACGTCAAAGATACTACAAGAATGCTTATAGAATGATGTGGCTCGAATCCGAAATACGTTGAATTTAATGAAAACAAAGTGACTGAACTGAAAATTGCCGTTCCCAGCTGGAAAGTAGCAGCTTATGACCTAGCAGTCGATACGTCCTAATCAAAATGAAGATTTTTCAGAGAAAACCGCGAAAACTTGATCTCGTACACGCCTTCTATCATTTATTAAATTCCAATTGAGACCTAAATCTGTTTACCCAGCCAGGAACGTTAATAAACTATGGTTCCAATCTAATAGCATCAAGCCCGTACCAATTGGCAATTATACGATTATCTTGTAGTCTGATTAAAGAAATAAATTTTCCTTCTAGACGTAAATAAGCTTTTGTTGCCGTTTTGTTGCCAATTCGGGTCTAGCATGTGTTGTTTGGCGAGCCCGATGGACGACTATTGTCTTTCATGATTTTGATTAACGAACCAAAATTTACTCGTATATTGACTGTCTCTGCAGAATTCTATTTTAGGGTAATTCTAAAATATTTTTTCCACCGTTATAAATGAAAAACATATTTATACGAAGGCGAGGTCAGGTTTGAATTCGAAATTGGAAAACACTAGTTGTTCCATGGTCAAAATTTTACAGGACTCAGCTCATAATTTCGGAGGGGACACTAATTTATGACTATTGGGGAAAGGTACTTTTCAGGAGAAAGAATCCATAGATGCAAGTATGTGCATGTATATATTAAAATACCCAATGGTTTCATATTATTGATGTTCGCGAAAAAAAAATATATAAATGTTTTACAAAAAAGTGTCGAGTTTTTGATCCATCTGTAAAACATCAACTATCTGGTCTTGATATTTCTCTCTCTTGGAGGATTCAGTCTTCTCTACTCGGGAATAGTACTTTATAAGGAGTTTCGTAGTTGACAGTTGGAGCCATGAAGTCAGATGTCATTTCCAGAATGCTGCGACTTTCAATTTCAACCAACAGTCTGTTGCACTCTGTATTGAATTGATTTCTGCAAGTGGCAATGTGCCCAAGTCTGTATGCAGTCCATCTAGCCTTTCTCTTCAGAAAAATCTGGAGAGGAGGTAGATCTAGAAGGATCGTCATGGCCACTGACGGTGTGGTAACTGCTGGCACCTCTGATAGTCAGACAAGCTAGTGAGCTTCACTTGGGCCATCTTCTGAAAAGCCTTCGGCCACCAAGCAATTGCACCATGAGTGATCATTGATCTGACAATCATCACATAAATCCAATGGATTTGTTTGAGACCCAAACCCCAAGTTTTACCACAAATCCTTCGGCATGTCCATAGAGAGAGTCTGGCTTTGTGTAAAACTTTTTCCAAGTGAGCATTCCAGATGAGTATTTTATTAAGAACAATTCCAAGATATTTCACCTCCGTTCCAAATGGAATGACCACACCATTGAGGGAAAGTGGCGTTAGATTTCCCAATTTTCTTCTCTTGGTTAAGGGGATTAACACAGTTTTGCTAGGGTTGACAGACATCTGCTCCCTCAGGCACCAACTGTGAACAACGTCCAACTCGCAACGCTGACGTGGACCTTGCCAGAATGACGAGGTCATCTGCATAAGCTTGCAGATCAACTTTTCTTCTGTCGAGGGCATCAAGCAGACTATCCACCAAGAGCGACCACAGAAGGGGAGATAGACCTCCACCTTGAGGGCAGCCCCTGGTGACCCTGAACCTGATAGCCTCGCCTTGAAGAGTCGTAGTTGCAGTTCTGTTTTCTAGCATGGCATAGACTCAGTCAGTTATGGTCAATTCAATACTTTTTCTAACCAGAGACAATCCTAGATTTAGGTAGTGCATTGTCAATATCAAGAAATACAGCAATCGAAATCTCCTTGTTGTCAAGGAGTTGGGAGATTTTCTCAACGAGGTTGTTTAATGCTGAATCTGTCGATTTGCCGGTTGGATAAGCATACTGGTGGTTATTCAGTGGGGAGGCATATAATGCTACCCTTCTGATATGTCCGTCCAGTATCCTCTCAAGTCCTTCTCAGCGGGAAGAATGTAAGGCTGATTGGTCGTACCGATTTGGGGTGTGGGTCTCTCCGGCCCACTTTAGGCCGCCTGACTAGCTTTATACAATTTTGTGAGAATACGTAAAATTATTTCCAGTCCGTTTTGAAGAAGAGCTGGAAATTTACCATCCTCTCCGGGAGATTTGAAGGGCTGAAAAGACTTGAAAGCCCATTCAACTGCCGGTGCTGTGATACCCTTTTTAGCGACGTCCCAGTCGTTCTTTTTTGGGCATTTAGCTCTCAAAGACGGGCGGTCTGTCAGATTTCCAGGAAAGTGATTTTCTATCAAAAGCTCTAACTTTTATTTACTGGAGGTCGTAGATATTCCATCGGGTCGTTTAATCATTTTCCCTAAGGATGCGCCGAACCCGGTGTTTAGCCGGATATCACCTGTGGGTAGAATTTCATTTGCAAAGTTGAATTTATTGAGTACATTATCCGATTAATTCCAGATTTGATAAGTTCATCGAAACATTGCTATTTGGATTTTTATCAATGTCAAAAGGTAGAAATATATCTCACTGAGATGATTAAAATCTGTGTTTTTATTAATGCAGTTTTTATTTTCAGCGATGAAGGCAATTTCGAGAAATTACCTTTTTTTTAATGTATTTCACTAGCTGAGACCTTAGTGGAATCAAAATTCATATGGTGGTCAAAATTTTTGACAAGCTCGGCTTTCGCGCATCTTTTGAGATGGTGTCAACAATTACTTTTGTTAGAGGTTATTCTGAAGCTTAAAGATTAACCGAAAATAACAATTTTTACTAAACACAAAAAACTGAAATTACAAGGAAATAACATACAAGCTACAAACAAATAAATCTTCTGTATAATTCAGTGTTCATATAGAAGTATTTGTTTCGAAAGAATTTTTTTTTCTTTCGTGTAATTCAATGTTTATATGGAAGTAGCTGTTTCTAATCCATCGGCATTACATGGTAGTCTGAATCTTCAGGGATTGAACTACGATGTCTACAAATTTTTCTTGAAAGTGCTCCCCTTGACTATAAAATTGACTTGTTTTATCTATTCATCGTTTACTGGAAGAAAGATGTTGAGGGTGGAACGTTTTCAAATTGACACCCCTACTCAGCCCTATGAGGATCTATAATATAGCGGACAAGTAACTAAATCTCGTTGAAAAACGATCTACCGATTTACTTGTACTAAAATTTGTTTGTTCGGTGTCCAGTTAACACCGAGATAGAACAGCGTCACTGATAAATTATATCTAGGGCGTTCCAATGAAAACTTGACCCACCCTGTAAGTCAGAAACGGACGTGTAATCGAAAATTTCAAAGAAACCGTCAATTTTTATTGCTAGGTGGGCTAATTTCGATATGGAAATTATACCCGGAACTTCACCCCCCAGCGGTCAGCAAGTACCCCCCCATTATTTCAATGGCATGGGGGTCGAGTGATGCATCATTTGTAAGGTCTTTTCTCCCTCTACTACATCTGTAATTTTTTCCGAAATTGGTTCATTCGTTATTGGTAAATTGAATGTTGAACGTTATAATTAAGAAAAAAGAGTAAAGCTGTCGTTCATTTTTATGAGGAAATCAACAACAAATATCATCAGTGGAAACAAAATTAACGGATAAATTGTTCAATATGATTTCCACAAAGTTCCATACAATAATACAGTTTACTCTCAAAGGCGTTCCCTACATTATTCAAGATGTCAACTATCGGCATTCCCGAATAATTCTCTGTCGCAGGTCGTTTTGATCTGTACGCGTAGTGGAAGTAGTAGAAGTCCATCGATGTGAGATCAGGTGATCTAGCTGGCCTCTCAACTGGATCCCTTCTGCCGATCCAACGCATTGGTAAACGTTCGTCCAAAAACTGTCTCTCAACGTCAAAATGTGAGTGTGCACGATCCTGCTGGAATGTTATTTCGTTTTCTACTGAACTGTCATCATTATCTAAAATTTGTGTAATCATAGGATATACACAGTCTTTTAATAGATTTGAGTATGTGTCTCCATTGGGATTATCTTCAATGAAGAATGGTCCAACAATCTGATTACCAGGATTGCTGGCCTAGACATTCAATTTTTGTGGAGTTTGTGAATTTGTTTTCATTACCAAATGAGGATTCACCATCCAACATGAAAGAACGTTCTTCTGAAAACATGTATTGTATAATACGTTTGGGTTATTGGTCAATTTCTCGCTGAACACGTAACAAAACTGAAGTTGACGATCAGGATCATATTCGTTTGATTCCTGAAAGATTCCGTGAAAGCACGGTCTGATAGAGTCTTGATGATTCCTCTTTTAGTTGATTGATGGTGGTTGGATTCGTAATTGTATACCGAAAACCCACTCACACAGGACAGTATCTGAATTACGAATCCAACCACCATCAATCAACTAAAAGAGGAATAATCAAGACTCTATTAGACCGTGCTTTCGGGCTCTGTAATACGAAGAAAGGTCTAGAGAAGGAACTAGACTTCATCAAAGATGATCTTCAACGGAATGGCTACTCCAAAGCGATAATAGAAAAAAAACTTGGGCTACAAGACAGCAGGAGTCTCGCAAGGAAGAGAACCCGTCACAACCAGTACTTGCACTTCCCTACATCAGAGGATAAAAATAATTGGTTTCAAGTACAACATTAGACCCTGCATCAGATTCGGTAACACTATTCGTAGGAGCCTCACGAAAACCAGGCCACTAAATGCGGACTGCGATTCCAAGAATTGCATTTTACGGATATCCTGTGAGTGCGGAAAATTATATATTGGTGAAACTAAGAGGCTATTGAAGGTTCGCATTGCCGAGCACAATAAACCCACACAGCGAGGGGAAACCAGCAAATCAGGAGTAGCAGACCATATTTGGACCCATCAATATAACATCGAGTGGTCCCAAGCTGAGATCATACACAGGAGGAACATTGGTGTGAGATAAAATTCAAGGATGCCGCATACATGTTGTCCAACCACATATTCCGCCAAGCTAGCGTAGAGATACGCAACGTATGGAAACCCATCATCAAGCGAAAAATGGCTCCCGCCAAACAGTCATCCACTAAACCAGTAAAGAGGAAAATGGAAAGCGGGGATAGTGAAAGTGGAGTGAAATTACTCGAAGACACATAAATAGTCATCTCCCGGAAGAATCAGTCTAGTTATCACTCGAAGACGATTGTAGACACCAACAATCAAAACGTCGTGAACTAACGTGGCTTGGAATCTCTCAACTCTGTATTTTATTTTCTTATATCATTACTTTATTTTTATTTAATTTTTGTTCGATTGTTCAATTTTATTTTCACCTGTATTGTAATTTCACTGTTATTTCATTTCAGGGTTTTTGCTTAATATAATTTTCATTTTCTACTATTAATTTTTAATTCTTCTGTTTTAGGTGTCTCTGAGATTTCAAATCATTTTATATATTAGACAATGGAAGTCCGAACTAGTGAAATTTATCATGAAACATTGTCAATTACCTTCAAACAAACTTGAACATAGTTCGATGTGGTTTTCTTGTTTCGGGATACAGGTTTAAATACATTTCCGATGTGTTAGCACTGTTTCTATCGTATTTGTGATAAATTTGTATCACATCTTTGTTTTCTTCATTTGTGAAAGCCATTTTTCGCCATGAATGGAGCTTCGCCTCTAACCATTCAAAATCAATGTGAATTACTACTTTTGCACAGGCACCGTTCTGAGAGCGTCTTAAGGATTTCTATGTAGTGCTTGTGTTTTGTCTATATATCTTGGTGAAGAATTCATTGTGAAATGAATTACTTTCTTCGCCAGTAGTTATATGTTATAGCATAACATTTTCAATTTTTTATTCTCTAAGAATCTGATTCTTTCAAATTTTCGGAAATTTCAATGGACAAAAAATCAAACAGAAAAACCTCGATCATATCTCTCCCACGAAAATTCATTAGGTAT
Organism: Leptinotarsa undecemlineata; assembly: GCA_015342065.1. NCBI lineage: Eukaryota > Metazoa > Arthropoda > Insecta > Coleoptera > Chrysomelidae > Leptinotarsa > Leptinotarsa undecemlineata. The sequence continues at coordinate 14,685 of WOGP01003251.1, forward strand.
TTATGTTTCTTTGTTGGCCCTGTTAACAACCCAAAACCAGATAGGAATCCAATTATCTAGATGTTCAGCCCGCAACCACCAAACATTGCAACAATCTCGCATCAAAAAAGAAAACAACCAATAAAAACGCTGGAAGTCATATCAAGACATGCATGAATAATATCATTTTCTAGACAAATGTTGTCTTTGCGTGATTGTATACAATTATTCCTGTACGGACATCAAACACAAATTTCATATGCTGATAATGTTCGTTTTTCCCATGGAAAATTAATTTGGGAAAATTAATGGTTTCTTCCTGATGATTTGTACTCGTACGAAAACAGGCATCCGTTTGACTCTATTAACTCTCTTGGATCCTACATTTGGTGTAAGCAATAATGGAAATTATCAACTGAAAAATGGAAAATATAGAAGATAATAATAATAATATTTATTCATCTATGTTGCATACAGAATAGAATTAACATCTCAAAGGTAATGATGAATAAATTGCAAATCCACTGAGGGTTCAACCCTGTGCGTGGTTGAATTGACAAACACAAAATTCAATTAAAATAATTTTACATATAATACAATCAAACACATGATTTAATTAAAATAATTTTACATATAATCGGTTATATCAGTGGCAGGGGACCTATACAAGGCATCACATATTCATTATCAATGCAGAGTTTGAGCTCAATCGTAAAATCAATAATTTTATGAGTATGATAAACATTTGATTTAACATAAATAACGACTCCATCATTTTGGTTCAGCTTTCCTCCATTATAAAGTGTGATAT
>WOGP01003252.1:0-15473 GCA_015342065.1 Leptinotarsa undecemlineata
TGAATTTTCACAAAAAATTAGTAGAGAGTTGACAAGTCCAAACATGCTCTGCTATTACGATCTGCTGGCTATTATGGCTTCTCTTCCTTGTGGAGCTCTTGCTGTCTTCTAGTAGTAACCATACCGTTACAGATCTTTCTTGATGATGCATATTCCTTTTCGTGACCTGCCTTTGTATTGCAGGGCCTGAAAGCACGATCAATTTTAGTCTTGATGCTTCCTTTTTTGGTAGATTGATGATGATTGAATTCGTGATTCTGTCCCGTGTGAGTGGGATTTCGGTAAACAGATGTTTCCCATTTAGTGTTGGTCCTCTTCACTAAAACAACTGAAGATGGCAATTCATTAGGAAGAAAGGTGTCTTGGTCTGTATTCCTATGGTTTCATACTATGTAGGTGTCGTCAACGTGTCCTGAACAGATTTGAGGTTTCTTTCGTAAAAACTACCACTCAAACCAAGAAAAGCACGTCACAGTAATGATAAACTTTCAGGTCACCCAAAAGATGTAATCATGCCAGAGATTACTGATACTATTATGGGATGATATTGGACTGTCGCAGCATCAGCTCATTCAGCATCTATACGAGAAACACTTTTTCACTACAGAGTTTCACAAAAAACGCAATACGTATTCTACTATACATTAAATTGTTTAGGAGTGTCTATAGAGACATGAAGAAGACGTGGATATGGACACCCCTGAAGAAACTATTGCATAGCGACACCCTTGTTGAGTTTTTGCAAACTATTGTTAATCTAACAATGAAATGTTACTTGAATGAGCTCACTTTGAAAAAAAACCTGTACCTTTAACCACGACACCCATTTGTTTTCCATATATCACTATAAGTACAGAAAACCAAGTGATTCTTTGCAAGTGTGAATGTGTTTCATTCCAAATTTGTTTTGAAATTTCACGAAGGCCTATTTGCAATTTCTTAAAACACTTCCTCAAGCTCTGAAGATTGATTCACAGCTTCATTATCTGCAAACTTTTTCAGTTGAGAATATTGCAAGGTATCTGGTTATCCGATAAGACATTTCAGAATTTCTGTCACTCACAGAAACAAGGATTGCTCCAACCAAGTTTCGGAATTACGCAAAAAGCGAGCTCTCAACTCAAAGAGAAACATTATGAACTCATTATTTTGCTCGGTAATATCAGATGAGGAAATGAGCGCATTCACTTTGAGATTCTGCTATCTTGAGAACTGCGAATTTTTTGAGAGAATGTGCGTTGGGGGTTACGTAATCTAGTAATTATTATTTTCTGGTTGATTATATTTTTGAACGTAGAATTTTGATTCAGATGGAGAGTTTCAACAAAGTGAATTAAAATATATATACATATTTGTGAATTTATAAAACAACGATAAAAATCTCTCTCATAAAATGTAGGGTGTCTCCAGAGACTTCAATATATTCAATACATCAGAACCAGAACACTTTGCGATGCGACTATCGCCAAACTTAAACCAGTCCGTTTCATCTTTGATCAAGGCGTCAAAATGACCAGATTCAACGCCAGAACCACAGTGAATAACGACTGCATGCATATTATAATAGTGGTCTGCTAAATTGAAAATTCCATCTATTTCGAACCTTCGAAAGAGTTTTCGCTATCTCTTGAACATTCACTACAAAGTAAACAAGTGAGGATTTTTCCAGCAAAAAATTTACAATCAGAAGACGAGATGGACTCTACGGAATCATTCAATCCAGAGCGGTCAGGAGTATTGATTTTGCTATTGTTTTGCTTACGAAGAGTATTCAACGAGAACTCCAAGAATTCGGAACAATCCTCTTGTTGTCCTAACGAGTATCTAGACTTCAAAGACTCCAGGAAATCGGTTGGAGGGAAAGATGACACATTCTTACGAAACTGCAGCTGCATGAACAGGTATAAATGAGGATAATATTGCACGTATATTTAGTTTAAACTTCCTCTTGAAGATGATCACTTGGTGTCGAAACACGTGTCGAGGAATTAAAATAACAGTTTGGTGTTGGGATGAAGTTCCAGTAATATTCATTACTACACCAAAGGTTCTGAACAGTGCATCAAAAGTACAAACATAATTAGTCCAAAAGATTCCGAAATTGTACTATTATGCGTTTCTATTGAATAATTATATATACATTTTTTTGCATACATAAAGCAACCAAAAATATTCCAGTAATGATTTCATATAATTTTTGATGAAGTTTGGCAATAGTGTCTTCTTACTTGTAACCACACTTCAACAGCAGATGTCTTTCATCACACTCAAACGCATCAATTCGTTTTATTATGTTCCATGGTTCATGCTATCATATTGAAAATTTTGAATTCTATAACATACGTCAGTTGTCTTGGTTTTCAGTGTTCTAAGGTGATGAGCAGATGTTTGTTCACCTGTTGAATTTATAATTTCAAATATTTTCAAATGTTCTCAATAAATTTCATTAGTTCATATAATGAATGTGCCTCATATAGCAATCTGAGTGTTTCATCCCGATAAGGACTTATTTTACTGATATGTATTGTTTTTGTGATTCTTAGATCCTTTCTGACACGGCCAAGCTCAAATTATATGTTCATCAACTACCTTCGTAGCTCTTCCATGAAAATGGTAATGAACTTTCTCAAAAGAGTGGATTGATTTTTGTTATAGATGAACTCTTCCGTCTGATGTTCTCCTGAAAGAATTTCCAAGTTTCGTTCTCAACTAGCAAAGACTACCCCCACCTTCACACACAAAACACACACACACACAATCCTGGTATACCTCAGCTTAGAGTTTTGAAGGTTTTCTAACAATATTGAGAATTATATTTTCGTAGTAGGATGTTAATTTTGAGTGCTTTGAAACAAAGCGAATCTTTATGAGATTGCTCCATTATCAACGTAACATTCTATTCTTCATTCCTAGAAAAAATTATCTGAAGGGTATAATATTATCTTTGAAAACAAATATATTGAAGTGAGAGCGGAGCTCTGTATAATTTTCCAGCCCTCGATGTTTGCTTATCTTTCCAAGAATATCAGTTATGTTGACTGTGACGAATACCTCTATTTGCTTTTTCTCTCGTAATATATTTCGTTCTGCAGTGGTTTTGTGTTCCTCCAGTTTTCAAGGCAGACCCTTCAAATGCTTAATCGAGTTATAAAAGCGAGAAAGGATCAAATTTATCAAAGTCCACATTTTTATGGATGTTTTGTCAAAACTGGGAAGGGCAATTTTTCCTCATTTCATAACCTCGAAAGGCAATTCAGGAAATCTAGAGTTTGACCAACGTATTCTTTTCTGTCTATCGCAATATTAGTTCTCTATTTGTCTGCTCTTCCATAATGTTCAAATTATTTGATTATTCCACACTTGAACTCTGGTAAAATTATTAGTCGAAAATGTGGTAGTTTCTTCATATTGTTTGAATTTTTGATTAGTTTGTATCTCAACCCTGATAAAATTAACTGTCATTGAGTAAATGGAAAGTGGAAGGTGATTTAAGTTTTTATAAAATAACAACTGTTATAATACAACAGTTGTGCTGGAAAGTTTGTAGGCTAACATGGAAATTTTTTTTTGGTAAAATTTGATTTGTTCTTTCAGTATAGTTGCCTTCGAGGATAATACAACGATTAGAGTGGTCCTACATTTATTTATAGAACGATTTGTTCTTTCCAGCGAGCATTCTCTTGAGGTTTGAGAACAGAAAAAGTCCCTGGGGGGCAGATCTGGAGAATACGGTGGATACGAAACCAATTCGATGCCCAATTAATATAATTTTATCATCCTTAGATTTATTTGTGGTAAGGCAACACGCTTTGATGAAACAGCAGTTTTTCCCCGATTCAATTCTCCAAATGCTCCAATAACACTATGCAATAGTCGCTGTTAATGTTTTCTTTCTTTTCAATTACCATCAGATTGCTTATTATTATTAAATAACAATTTAACCAGTACATCGAAGTTTGCAAAATTTATGGGAATCATATTCGATTGTAATCTATCTTGAGTGGTATAAATTAACAGCGTCTGTATAAAAATGAACCAATGTTTCCATCTATCGACTTATTTTATAAACTATGTTAAGTAGGGATACTTTACTGAATGTCTATTAATCATATGCTCACTCTGCGATTTCCTATAGTATAATAGTATGTGGACAAGGGCGTGATATTCAACAGGTGTTTCTATTACAAAAAAATATTGCGATTTATTTTTTCCCTACCTTTACAAATTTCATGTCGCGATGTATATAAAACCCGAAAAATAGAAACTGTTATTTTTATTTATTTATGTAAATTACTAAGCCATATTAACCGAAACCGAAATAAACTAGCAAAAAATTCTGATATTCACAACCATAACACAAGGCATAAACATGACTTGTTGCAAAAAAAAAAATCGAACCACACTTTCCACAAAAAATCACCTCTGATGACTGGAGCATCTTACTTCAATAGGCTTTCTGATACTTGTTTTTTATGTGTCATTAAGTAATATCAGTGTTACATCCTCATCAATGTAGTTTGTCAATGTATGTAGGTATATACAGGGTGGCCCACCACATTGGCCTCGGTATTTCTACGAGAAATGAAGAGAGTTAGGGAAAAACTTTCAGCACAGATATATGTGGGTCCATGAGAGGCATATTCCAAAATTATTTCAAAATATACAGAGTGACTCCCAAAAAAGTTACATACCAAAATATTATTTTTTCTTATGTAACACCCTATATTTTTTTATACTTTTACATACTGCAGATTTCCCATACTCAAAACTGACCGTTTCTGAGGAATTTCCAGAAATTTAAAAATACAGACCATAATTTAAAAATTGTTTTCACCCTGTAATGTGTAACGAGCTGCTCGTGAGTGAATGTACTGCTCAGCACAAAAGTTAAAGTTAACTACTACATGAAAGTTTTAATGCAATATTATTCCGAGTGACGAAAAAAATTGCCTCAAAATTTGGACACCCATTTAATTAAATAACTTCTCAAAGATGAATGGAACATCCCGTGTTTAGTGGCGTAATTTGACGCGTAATTTGAATATTTGATGTTGTTATCTCTAATTGAACACGTTCACTCAAGTCAACGAAAAATATGTGAAACAACTGGAATAAGCAGACAGAGTATCCAAAAAATAATTAAAAATTACAAATTCCACTCGTATCGCATTCAACTGCATCAACAGTTTTTCGAAAAAAATTATGATTGACTACTGAATTTTCGTTTATGAGTTTTAGAAAAGTTTGGTGATGAAGATAATTATTTTGATTATGTGCTTTTTTCCGATGAGTCAATTTTCCATAACAACGGATTATTTAACAAACATAACTTTCACTACTACTGTGACGAAAACCCTAATATTTTTAAAACCCTTGATCACCAGCAAAGATGGTCTGTTGATGTGTGGGGTGGGATAATTGGAACGCAAGTAGTAGGTCCTAAGTTGTTTGATGGTCATTTAAACGGCGTCATGTTTCTGGGATTTATCAGGGATAATTTTCCTATGCTGTTGGAAAGTATACCTCTTAATATTCATCAACGGATGTGGATGCAGCTAGATGATGCTCCTGCACACTTTGATAGACGTGTTAGGAACGAGTTAGATCGACAATATCCAAATAGATGGATAGGACGAGGAGGACCTTACAAGTCCCGACTATTTCTTATGGGGAGATATCGAAAGTATTGTTCATGATACACCGCCAACGACACCTTAGGATATGAGAGTACGAATAAAAATAACGTTTCGTTCCATATTACATAATATGTTATACAGAGTTCAGCACTCATTTCAAGAAAGAGTTCGCCTATGCATCGAGAATAATGGACATCATTTTGTGCATTTATTGAAATAATAAACTATTTAAGATTCTTAATTTTTCGATAAAATGACTTCAAGAATGCTTTCTTGCTTTTCATAATAACACAGGGTGTTCCATTTTCAAGATGAAAAAATGACTTATAAGTAAAATATAAAAACGCCTTCTGTGTAAAAACCAGAAGAGATAGGTATAGGGAACCCTGATATAATTTTGAGGAAAATCTACTTCTGCGTCAAGTTACTCCACCAAATACGGGGTGTTCTATTTTTTGGGAGTTACCCTGTATATTTCAAAATAATTTTGGAATACGCTCCACAGGAACCCACATATGACTGTGCTGAAAGTTTTTTCCTATCTCTCTTCATTTCTCGTAGAAATACCAAGGCAAATGTGGTGGGCCACCCTTTATACTATATACTATATACTTTTGGGTAATTTTTGGTGTTAACAAAAAATAAAAATAACTTTGCACCAAAAACTTTGAAAATTATTTAACTCTTCAAAAAAATTGCCCGTGGTAGACACCACAGTTGTGTAATTCGTAATATTACAGGCTTTCGAAGTGAAAAAAATCAAACGTCTATTGGATGGCCATGACTTCAAATCTAGAGACATTACCCGAGATTATCCAAAATAAGGGTTATTTTACTCATGTCTCAAAATAAAATATTTGAAGACTCTTTGTATATTACGTGTGTTTCACTGTATTTTATTGGTGCATGTTTATATTAGTTCTAGGGAATGCACAAACTTTGATAAAGAATAACTTTTTGTCGAAAACCCCTTAATAAATTAGTTTCCCATATAGTGCATACTTTGGGATGAAACTGTATGAGATTATCAATTATTTCCAATACAATGTCCACTAGTTTACTGATTCCCGACTACTTATTCAAACCATATTCCACTTAGAGAAGAAGCAATACCCTATTAACTGTTAATGAGAGGGTGCTCTAGAAGTTGCCAGAATGAAAACATCAAGTATCTCCTTTTCACATGTACCTTAAATAGCTGCAGGTCGTAATGGTATCCAGGGAGACGCCTCTGACGTCAAGCGTCCCGACGACGGTGTCGCCTTCATCCGTTTTTTGGCTCTGACCGCTTATGTATGAATGATAACTGTTTGATCTTTATCTGAAGGTCGACTGAATCGGTGTGTCCAGCCGTGTTGTTCCAAAAAATATTTGTGGAATATTTGAAGTTTTATAACAATAAATCACCACATCATTTTTGAATTCTCAAGAATGAATTCTCATGAATGAAAGAATTCTCATGAATAAATCAACAGTCACTGTGATTACGAACGCAGGATTTATGAATTTCAGTAGAATCATAAATGAAATAATAAACGTAAACTACGCAATTGTGTGTTAAATATTTTTTCAGATTATAACGATTTTTTTTAAACAGTGATACTGAAAGTATTATTATGAATTTGACTTTATACCTGGCCTAAGACCCTCCAGAAGTTGAATAACCCAAAGCATTGAATTCGTTGAACAAACAATTTTTACAATAGTGAAGCGAATTAGAATACTTTTTACTTGGTATATGGAGAAGTTGAAGCTTTCTCTTGAAGATGATCACTTGGTGATCGAAACAGTGCATCACAGTGCATCACGAGGTTTTTGAAAGTATTTGTGAATATCTTGATGAGATATATTATACACGTAACCATCAAAATATTTTTTGAAGGTGTCTCTGCAGGAGGTTTGGTAGATAAGATTGTAGATGTGCCATATGATTCTTTTTTGAAGAATGAAAATTTGTTGAATAACCTGAGCTTGTCCCCATACCACTATACGAAATAGCTGAATAGGAAGTTCATAATACACGTTAAGGAGATATTTGCGATCTAGGGCATTCTTTACAGAGCCCATTATTTAGAATGTTTTATTGAATTTGCCACAAGAGAGATATTGATATACCAAGAGAGATATTGATCAAGGACTGTACACAGAAATTTTAAGTCACATGGTATGGTGATATATTGACCCTCAAATGATATAATTGGATTTGAAGGTATTTTATATTCATTGTGATACTCTACACATGCTGCATTTTTATGGTTTATGATTAGTCTGTTCTTGATGCACCAGCATTTAAATGTCTCAAGGATAATTTGTATTTTTTGTTTCAGTTAATTTTTGGATATACCTGAAATGAGTATACATGTGTCATCGGCATAGATCAGAATTTTTCCCCATGCTATTTCATTAGGGAGATAATTGGCATTGTGCCTATGTTTTGGCTCTTCCATTAAAAATATTATTAAATATCTGCACCAAAACTAGTACCATCCCAGATCTATGGAAATTTTGTTCGGCCAATGTATTTGATTTGATATTTTGATGCAATCACCAACCTTTGCAATGTTACCCAATATATTTCTGAAACCATTGACAGGAGATCCCAAACTGATATCATGTATACGGACTTCTCCAAGGCGTCCGACAGATTTGATCACGGATTACTGCTATCGAAATTGTATAGGTACGGCATTTCTCTGACCCTGATGCAACTTTTCATATCATACTTCACTGACAGGTGTCAGTATGTTATATTCAATGGCTTCAAGTCTGTGGAATATACAGCTACCTCGAGTGTTCCACAAGGAAGCAAACTAGGTCCACTTCTCTTCAACGCCTTCATAAATGAATTAGTTGAGGACATTGACATCAACTGTTTGATAATCTCGTATTATCTGAAATTATATTGTGAGATCAATGGTATCGAGGACTCTGTTCAACTCTCCCTCAATCGAGAAAAGTGTGGAGCAGGGGTGTTTTCGCAACAATATTTCTCTAAACGCGAGTGAATGTAATGTGACAGCATCCACCAGCCATACTCAAGATTGAGCATTGGTCAGGATTCTCACATATACCAAGGAATCAGGTGCTATAACCGACTTATGAATATATTTCCTCACTTAAACTCAGCGAGTGCAAATGTGTTGAAGGATAATCTGACTCGTTATCTAATAAATCAATCATTTTACTTCATTGAAGAGTTTTTAGATGCTACATTGTAGATAATTTTAATCTAATTGTATGTATATTTTGTATATTGTATATTCCTGAATTTTATTTATTGCCTTGTGACTAGTCCGATAAGTTTTTTGCATGTATATATATATTATCTTGTATGTATATGTAAATTCTTCAGTGATGAATAGATACATTCTAATTCTAATTCTATACTAAGAAATATCTTCCACAAGCCACAAAAAATAAACATATCAGAATATAATAATTGTTGGAAAAAAAGTTTTTGGCTTTCTACTACTCCATCTTGATACAAAAAAAAGGATAAGGGAATCTTCCAAAGAAAGGAAGGAAGTAATCAATTTGCAATTTCCCAAAAATGAATCACTCCTAAAAATATAACCCCTTCAATTATAATAATTGTAATATTGTAGTTTTTATTGACTACCAAATATCCAGTCCAAGAGATCCATCAGAAACACTCATTGGTACATATATATTTATGTGTTCCTCAGTGGGGTGTCCAAATCGTGTGAAAAATCCGAAATAAAATATACGCTGTCACTGCCGTTCATTAACTCAATCAATCACACACTAATTGCAATCAATACGTCCTGATGCAGACTGGTCATTAGAATGGCGTTTCATTATAGACTACGATATGCACATTGACAGTGTTTGGTGTCCAATCATGCACCGTATCGTATAAATAGCGATGGATTGTCGAACGTAAAGCCACAATGGACTGCTAATCTAGAGAGGAATGACGATGTTGGGAAAATTAATGATCACTTGTATCGCTTAACAATTTGTGATTGTATATTGGGATAAAAAAATATAATTGAAAAATTTGTTGAATCGTTATACTTCTTTTTCAACTATATCATTGGTCTCAGATTCATTGAATGCGTTATTCTGACCAGTACAATTGGACTGAAAAGTTTGTAGGATAACATAGAAAAAACTTTTTTACAAAATTTCATTTTATTTATTTATTCACAGATTCACCATTTGAAACAATATACATTACATTTATACCAGTGAACTGCTATTCTAAGAAGTTACACATTTTACATACAGTGTGTAAAAGCCCAATGGAATAAATACATTATTTCGATTTGGGTTCATATTTCAATGAAATACAGAAACACGTCAAATTCAAATTATAATTTGACATACTTCATTGGAAAATGCTACACCTACTTTGAACCCCTGACGAATCACAGGTACAACTCCCAATTTTTTAAATGAGAAGTATAGGTTTGTGATATATCGTTTGAAAGGTCTCTTCATTCTCTATTCAAAAATGTTATCGCTTTCAAGTTTATTGCAACAATTGAGATGAAATAAATTGAAATTATGTGGTCATCGAAATATAAAATACTCTCAAAACTTATTGCAATATACTCAAAACTTATTTCATGTTGAGGTATTGATAATAAAAAAGTAAGCCAAAATCATAGTATATTATTTTAGATAGTATCCTTTGAAATACTGTAAATAATTTCCGTGGCAACAATAGATTAAAACGCCTTGTCAACTTGTTTTGTATGTTACAACATTAGATGTCTTCATGTCTGACAAATGGTTAGATTAACGAAAATGCATAAAATAACAGTTTTACAAATGATTGGTTACAGAGATGAAACCCGAATACAACAGGAAATGCTCGCCTATTTCTTGAGAAATTTCCTAATTTACCGTCCATATCTCAAGGAACATTAAACAAGATAGAGAAGCAGTTTTTCGAGCTTGGTCATGTGGGACAGATAAAAAAAGCAGCTGCCAATGCAATGACTGATGAACTCAAATTAGATGTGATGCTTAAGTTACGGGTAGACAGCCTACCTCTACATTATATGTTAGCCATACATAGATAGTGAATATATTAAAAGAAAATAAAATGCATCCCTATGAAATGATACCTACTCAGGAGCTCATTGAAGACGATTTTGATAGTAAACTTATTTTTGAGAGCAAATGATGGACAATTTGTATACTTTGTCTCTTAACGATGATGCTAATCGGCTAAATTGCCACTACTAGTTAACGGAAAATTCTCACTGGATGAGAGAAGAACACACGCAATATCCACAAATGGTTAATGTTCGGACAAAGATTGTAGGAAACCACAATATTGGTCCTTTTTTCATTGAGGGCAACTTGATTGACGATAATTATTTGGCACTACTAAATATTTTTTTTTAAATAGTGCTGTTTTTTCGCGATTTCGTTCTTTTGATAGTGTTTCCGTTTTCATTCCAAAATACTGATACCCCAACCTTGCCATCCGATTGTTGAGTCTTTGCACGCTCTGGAGTCGGTTCACCACGTTCACCCACAGATGACGATCATTTTGATTCTGGTGTGAAACGATGGAGCCATGTTTTATTCGATGTCACATATCGATGCTGAAATTCAGGTTTTTTTATGGTGGAATCTCCTCAAATAATGGTCAGAATCATCAATTCGTCCATGTTTTTGGTCGATTGTGAGCTCGCGGAGCACCCACTTTGAACAGAGCTTTTGAATACTCAAATATTCATGCACCAAATGTCCAACACGTTCCTTTGATATCTTCAGAGCCTCAGCTATCTCGATCAAATTCACTTTGAGATCATCCGAAATTATTCACATTTATCTCGTCAATACATTTGGATCCCAAGACATCGGCTGCGGAAGTACATCTTCACCGGCAACAGGAGGTTAAATATCTTAATGAGTATCTGGAAGTAATTTCTAATTGGGGAGGGAGTTATCAGATTCAATTCAATGCTAAAAACCCTTGAAGAACACAAATGTCTCCGAGCAGGATATAATACGGTCAGGTCAGATAACTCCACTTTCTGCTTCGATGAGTTGGTTGGGGGGGTTAAAATAGACACCAATATGTTTTGGCACAGTCATGTCGTTGGTATTATAAAAGCTGCTTCTCAAAAGCTTCGCTTTTTGCTTCGCAAAAGCACTGTTCCGAACCAGAAAACTGTATATATCTCAGCAACTTTTGAAGCTTTATAAGGCTCAGGCCAGACCTTCTTTGGTGTATTGTTCTCATGTATGGAGCTCTGGGGCGGAGCTCCCTGTAGCTGCTGGATTCCATCCAGAAAAAAGCCATCTGCTTGATTGGAGACGAGAACATCACTTGCAACCTTGATAGTCTAGAACATTGAAAAACCGATTGGAGATTTAGATACTTCAAGTGACTTTTGATTTGATTCCACCAAGAGCGGTACATATCAGAAATAAGCAGCGGATTGTGGCTGCTCATTGTTATGAGGTTCAACTGAGTACACCTCGTACTTTACTGTTTAACAACTCTTTCATCTTGAGAACTGCGTTTATGTGGAGGAAACTTCCTGCGAACGTTTTTTCGAATATATTTAATCTCCAGCGATTCAAATCCAATGTGTATCACTACTTTCGCACAGGCATCGCTTTAAGAGCGCCTTAAGAATTTTTTTGTAGTCCTAAAAAAACTAAGTCTTGGCTTCAACAGTAAAAAGGCAATGCTTTATCAACAAACGGAATTTGTTTTTATCTATTTTCTTCAAACTGACAAAAGTTCACTTCACTCAAAAAGTATTATCCCACAAACCAATAATTCGATAGCTGAGATTTTTACGCGTGTTTTTGAAGGTAAAAGTTAACTAAAAATTATATGATCAACGATTTGAATAATGTTGAAGGTGATTTCCGTCGTACATTTTCGCATTGCCCATTGAGAGGACACCTGAACAAAACAGGGTACAGGGCACAAGGTTTTTGGAATCAGTGTCATGATAAATATGAGAGACAAAAATTCAATAGGTCCATAAGGCCGCAGTATTTTCCGAAGAACTGAAGTAATGGACGGATGGCTGCCAAGTAGTAGAAGCAAAACTACATTATTATCTTCTTGCTTTTGCCAGGCTATTATTGAACTGAGCTATACTTTCTTCACATTATTATAAACTGAATCTATGTCATGTTGCAACACATCACAGACCAGAATAAAAGTTCCTTTTTCCCAAGGTGAAAACGGTATCAAAATAGATATACATTTTATTCTTTTTCCTCTTGCTACTGTTAGTCTAATTCATGCTTTCATCCTTCTTGTTATATCGTCGATGTTTGCAATCCATCCAAAATCCTTTCTGAATTTTTTTTTAGTTGGTTGCCCTGATATTTACTTTCACTGTCGGCCTTTTTTCTACTGCTGCCACCAAATGTTAGATAATTGGGTATGAAATAAACGATATATTTTGTAATGAGTTCAGGTTCAAAAATTTGTACTGAGAGGCACAAAAATACGCAGACTCAAACCCTGGATTACTACAGATCTCATAAATTCGCTTAAAACTAGAGATGAACTAAACAAAAGATTTAAATCAAATTCATCTGCTGAATTTAGGAAAACTTACAAAGAATACCGAAACAAGGTTAATAAATTAATGAAACTCGCAAAAAATAATTATTACAAAAATAAACTAAGAAGAATATTAGGTAATCTCAAAAAAACATGGAAAGTCATAAATGAAAGTATTTCTAATAAAACAAATGAACAATCCTTAGAAAATAAAATAATTCAAAATTAACATGGAGAAAATGTGATAGAATAACTTTTTCACTAACATTGGCACTGAAATGGCTGAAAAAATTGTGTACTCAAATCTACCTGACAATTTCCTTGATGATGCCACGTGAATGCATTTATATTTTTTGAACCTGTATAACTGTAAATGAAATAATCATACTTATATCCAAGCTTAAAAATAAGTTCTTTCCAGGTCCAGACGGACTTACTACAGAAACCATAAAAAAAATCCACCCCTACATCATTGACGCACTTATTCATATTCTAGATTTATGCATAGAGCATGGTACCATTCCTTTCCAGTGGAAAGACTATATTCACACCTGTCTTCAAAAAAGGTGATCAAAAAAAACTCAGTTATCATAGACCTAATTTGGCTAAATATTTGAACATTGCACCAAAAGTAGACTGTTAACATTTTTCATGGAGCATCATGTTATACCAGAACGCCAATATGGCTTTATACAGAAATCTAATACTGAAAATGCTATCTTTGATTCACTATAACTTTCTGCAAATGACATTAATAACTTCTCTTAGCCAATCATTTAAATGTTTATCGATTTTTCTGGACATGGCCAAAGCATTCGATACTGTGTCTCATGGTAGGTACACTGTTGAAAAAACTTGAAAGATATGGTATTAGGAGAATATCACTACATCTTTTTCAAAACTATTTCAGTGGTAGAACCCAACAAGTTAAAATCGATAAAAACCAAAGTTCACCCTCAATCTTATCTATTGGTGTGCGTCAAGGTACATTATTGGGTCCAGTAGTGTTTCTTGTATATATAAGCAATATTTGCTGCATTAATAATTCTCTAGGTCACATCATATGCTATACCGATGATACTGCCGATGATGATAATATTCTCGATCCCCTAAAAATTGCTCAAAATTATTCACTAAAAATAATTTACAGAAAAGAAAACGATTTTCAACCATGTTACTCTACAACAATACACCGATAATGAATATAAATTATTTATATATTTACAGAAGCTTCATCTGGATCAATTCAAACACCGGTAAATTAAAAAAAAAATTAAATAACATAATCAGAACATTACAAATTCCACTTTTCAGGAAAGGTCTAAATGGTATAAGAAAATTCAAAACTGCCTTGAAAAGTTATATACACAGAAACCTAATCCATTTGTAAAATAAATACTGTTCACCATCACTATCATTCACCTATCAATATGTTTTGAATTTGAAATACAGCTCTTTCTAGTTCTCCGGCCAAAAACTCACTAAATCCATTAGAATTGTACTGCCCTTCGATTTCACTCATTGTATTTATTAAGCATATCTATTTCATGTATTTGAGATGTACCTACATGATTTACAATCCTGCTGAATGGATGGGAAAGCACAATACAGGTATTTCTGACGAATTGGTGAACTCGAAAAATTGAGACTAACTAAAATCTTTTATGCCCTAAGTGTATTCAGTATCATTTGTAGTTTTATTTATTCGTTGTATGGCAAATGAACATTTCAGTATAGAGATATCTGTTGGAGAGCTAAACAATTTCCACTAAAGCTATCCCTCGATTCCAAAAAGCTCACAAATTTTCTGTACATACGTTGAACTGTTTCGCGGTTGGATTATTATTGCACCCCACATGCTATCTTATATACGTTTCTGAAAAATAATTCAGGGTGACCTTGACTGAATTCGTAGGTACATTCAAAGATATTTTAATGTTGTGGTAATGAGGTCTTTAAGTTCTGAGAATTTACTCCAACTCATTATTGAAAATAGAACCTTTGTGGCTGTTTATAGAACAACAGTGGGTAAAGGTTAGTCCACATACATACACTGTGTCCGTAAAGTATGGAACAAATTCATTTTTAGCTAAACAGGTCATTTTAAGAAATAATCCTGAAACACGTCGATTTTTTATGTTAATTTACCGTATTTTAAAATAATAATCTAATATACAGGGTGAATTACGTTCGAGTAATGACGTCACGGTCATTTTTTTTAAATGGAACACCCCCATTTTGTCTCAATTTTCGGATTACTCTAGCTGAGCTGATTCCAAAAATGTATCACATGTTGATTCCAATTGGTACAGGGTGGACAA
>WOGP01003253.1:0-15471 GCA_015342065.1 Leptinotarsa undecemlineata
AATTTCTTCAAAAGCTTAGTCAGTCTAATTTTTATTAATAGTTCTAAAATTTTAGAAACATTAGACAGTAAAGAAATTGGTCTATAATTACTGATTTTTGATTTGTCTCCATTTTTATATAAAGGTTTTATCAATCCATATTTCAAAACATCTGGAAAACACCCAGAGTCGAAACATTTATTACATAAAAATTTTAGCGGAGAGCATATCTCATTCGCTACTTCTTTCAAAGTTTCTGATCGGATATTATCATATCCGGGTGACTTTTTTGGTTTTAATTTTTTTATTGTTTCAATAATTTCGAACTCATTCGTAGGGTATAGGTACATTGTGTGTTCCAGATTGACAGATTCAACTCTATAATTTTGTAAGTCTGGTATATCGTTTGCTAAGTTTTTTCCCAATTCACTATAATGCTTGTTGAAATTATCGGCAATCTCCATTTTCTCTGTGATGATAGACCCATCATTTATTCAAATACATGCCAATGTACCATAAGCATACAAATAGTACCTATAAGGAAAAAACCATACAACTGAAAAATAGAGTGGAGTAGACTAGAATTTTATATAACCATGTTACGTATGAATACATTTATGGCAGGTCACAGTACGTAAAGAGAGATATTGCAATAAAAATAAAATCTTTAAACGCATGGGAGGAATACAATAAAATTATTATTTGAAAATAATCATTGGCTGACCAAGTAATCATTTGATGCTGTAAGATAATATATTATCAACTTGCTTGGTACAAATATTTCATCATATTTTAGAAACATTTCTTGAGGAGATTCTTTTGACGACTATTTTGAATTTGTTAAATTCCGATGCTTTTCTGATTTATCGAGAATATTACACAAATTTAGGTTCAGAAAATTTTTGTGCCGTTGGGGATTCAACATATCTGCAGATCTTGTGTTATACTGATGTATATCGGAGTGTTTCTTAAATTTGACTTTTTTCTGTCTTTATTCTGATATCGAAATACCTATATTGCATTACTTGAGTTGCCCCAAAGTTGAATACGATAGTATAGTATAGAATGAAATAAAGAGAAGTAAGATAGTTTCAATACGTTCAGATTGGTTACTGGTTTGAGTCGTTTTGGTACAAATTAAACTCTAGAGAGCTTACAAAGTACATAATCTACGTGGCTGGACCAGTTTTACCGATCGTCTATGATTATATGAAGAAAAGATACATATTTTCCTTTCTGATAGAGTGAATTTAAGCAGCCAATTGATTTCTGTGTTTTACTTTCATTTAATTCGAGTTTATTCTTTGTGAACCAGCTTAAGTTTTTGTTCTCGTCAACAGTACGAAATCGGATAAGACACACATCGTGTCATTTGTTTTTCCGAAATCCATATTGGGATTCACTAAAATACAACCTCGTTTCAAAGTAGGACTATAATCGCTCCTTCAATAATGTTTAGATGATTTTTCCAATTATGAAGACAATACTAATTGGACAATAGTTGCCTAAAGATGATTTATTGTCTTTTTAAACCAAGGAATAACTCTGGGTATTTTGAGTATGTCTGGAAAAACGCCTTTGATTAATGAAGTTGGTTAATAGCATGACTATTTGTTCAGTCATTTAGATAATATACGTCACGTCAACTAGAATTTCCCAAGTTATTGATAATACTTAGTACTACCTACGGGCATACTGGCTCTAAAAAGAATGAATCTACGGGGAAAGGAGTATAAAAAATCTATAAATATAGATTAGATTTCAATAATAATCAGCAGTTTCTTCATAATAGGATAATGGTAAGCTTCACCATAACTGTACTAAAATTCCATTAAAACGAAAACATTGTTGTAAGGTTTTGATTATATATATTTCATCATATATTAGTATAATTAGTATAATATTCGTTCGCCACTGCCTACGTGCCTAGTGCCTACTATTCTGGAATTATGTAATAGTATAGTAGGGCGAGCAGGGCTTGGAGTGGTGGCCCCTTGGATTTCTTTTATAAAGGTTGAATTTTCAACTTCCCGCTAAGAAAATTTTAAATTTTCAAAAAGGGGAAGCGGGTGAAAATAGACGTGTTCAATACATAGTGTCGTTTAAAAATTTCCATTCAACTGATTTCGTCAAATAATTTTTAAAATTTTGAGCTCGAAGAAGCGAGAAGTTTTCGGATTTTTCGGATTTTTGCACTTATTTCAATTCTCTTCAACTCATGTGTACAAATTACACATTACACACTAAAAAAAGTATTGTCACTGAAATACTCGATCAAATCGAAAACGGATAGTTAATGGAAACTTGCAATCAGGTCTTTCTGATATATCGATAACAATATTATTTTGTTTGTGCAAGTATTCTTAGTGAAAATTTTAAATGAGAAAAAACATAAAAGCAACTGACCTGTCAAAATTTGTTTTTGAGGCCCCGGGGCAGTAGCTCCGTCTGCCCTGTCCTTAATCCGGCACTGATGGCGAGGAACCTTGATTAAATATGATACTCTGATTGTCCTTGAATTCACATTTCAATTAATCAGTTGCGTTAAACCTGTTTATAATTTTATGTAGAAGTCGTCACACAGTGCCACCATGATGAAATTGAAGAAAATGGCTTCTAGCCGCCTTTCCGAATGAAAATGATACTTATATGTTATGTTATATATGTTATATCGTTGAAAAGAGAATTTTATGTACCAACAAATGGTTAAAAAATATACACGGTTCCCTTGATGATTTTCGATTAAACCGGAGTAGGTTTTAAATGGTTTTGTCAATAGAAATATTGGGTACGATAAATTAGAATCTCGTTTAGATTTTATAATTTTTTCACCCCACCGAATGTCTCTGTGTACAATGATTTCGTTGTCATCCGGTATAATAATCAATTATCTGGACGACGTATTCGATCTCTTCGTTTCCTCGTAGATCTCATCAATGATACTAAACTGGATTACGAATGTTACGCTTGGGATGCCATCACGAAGTAAATCCTGAATAGAAACTAACGACTTCCTCTATAAACCATTCATGGAATTAACAGGATGCCTCAGAACCTTTTTCGTGCAGTATATGCTGCAAGGAAGATGAAAGCCATCCTTTTATCAACTGACAGTGTGTGGCCATCACCAGATGGACCGAATTTGAGTTTATATTGATCCCACAGATTATCTAAAACAAAACATTACAATATTCCATAACACTTGAATATTATGATTTGTGATTTCTTCCATTTTAAACACATTTGTCTTTGATAGAATACATAAAATGATTATTTTGTTTTGCAGGAATGGTCATGCAAATGATATTCAACCCAGGTGGCCAACAAGGACCCAATAAATCCGAAGACCTCGACAATGGCCCTATTCCATCATCTCCCTGGGCCAACCTCTTATCTGTGGGTCTCAAGATCCTCACAGCCATCCTTGGAGGAGGTGCTGCAGCAAATGAACAGGGAATCGACAAAGTGGACAATGGAAATTCGCCACTACAAGTGAGTAGTCCAAATAAATAACTTCTATATAAAAATGGGTGTGTGCGAGACATTTTGGAAAGATATTTGAAAGGAGTTCCATTTTGTATTCCATAACCAGTTGCATTCGATAGATCTATACTTGGATACTAGCTAAAATTCAGAATTTCAATTCGGTTTTCTCAGAACTAGGTTGTTATATACAGAGCGGAAGATTTTTTCATCGTTCCTCACCACTTCTTTACCAAAATATATTTACTTTCAGTGAGAGTTTCGTATAGAAATGATGTATTCACAGATAGATATGTTTAGGAGTAGATATTTTCAATTTTGTTCATGGAAGAGTTATAAATATGATTTCATCTCATTGTCAAAGTGGAATACCAAGGTGACAATATCCTAGTAAATTGATTTGATCTTATGCAGACCAGTTCTCTACGTAAGTTCAGAATAGAAAAATATTTTTTGCGAATATATATTTCTACTCATACTTTACTTAAATTTCTTCTACAAGTTGAAAAATACTGAATATACAGTGTTGTTACATTAAAAAACTATTTTTAAAATTCATTAAATCATGACTTTATCTTGTACTTATTTTTAGCTTTCATTCGAATGAAATTGTTCTATCTGTGGATGTATACAATTTCTATATATTTTTTTCTGTACATTACGCTAGAGCTTTTGCTTTTAATCTCTGTAAATATTGAGAGAAACGCACTAGTAGTAGCTTACATTGCACAGGGTATTCTGGCTGCTGTACTGTCTGCCGTTGTTGGAGGAAGAGATCCTGGACAAGTTAACATGATGGCTAAGCAGGCTGGGGAGGTATGTTCGATCTTCAAAACTAACACAAAACTAATACATTGAAACATAAGACTGATTAGAAAGATGAGTATTGAGTTAGTCAAAGTAATTTGGGTGTCATTGAATTCTTTTACATACGTATGAGTTTGTCAAACAGCACCAATGTTGATCAAAAAATGTGAACTTTCACGGCCGGAGATAACTGTGTGAAAGCTATTTCCCAACAAAAAACATCAGAGAAAGTCAGCTAAGGACCCCAACGAACCTTCACCGGATTACTTGTAGCTGCGGATCGGTCTACAACGGACACACGAATAGAAGTATTATACTATGTCCGTCCAATAATCAAAGCAACCCAAACAACGATAGATGCGAAATCAAAGCAAGATCAGCACGGACATTTGCATCTATTGGAAGCAAAGATTAGTTACTACTATAATATATTAATTTTCTTACTTAGCTATCCAAAGATTACCTGAATGATTATACCCGTTAGGGCATGCACAAACAAAAATAAATTTTGGTGATTATAAAAATAATAATGGGAATTATTCTACTTTGGTCTTCCACCATATTCACCATGTATAGGAATATTCAGTACAAATGAAAGGAAACAACACTTAAATAATATTGTGCTTATTGTTTTCTACTATTATTTTTTCTATCTTCACGACCCGAAATTTCCCAAATTTTCCAAGTCGGAAAAACAGCGAAAAGTTGAGAATTTTGTAAAATTACCACTTCAAAATTTGTGAACTATTCAGGAATGTTTTCTTATTTGGGAGAAATTAAATTTTTTGAAGATTTCAAACAACTCAGAATTCTCTTCAATTTATGCATGTTGGGAAATCACAACCTTTTCCTGGTTCTTTCCTTTTTCTTATTAACTCTCCTTTTCTTTTCTCTCATTTTTATTGTTTTAATTTTTATTAATTTTTTTACTATTATTTTTTTCTATCTTCATGGCCCAGAATTTCCCAACTTTTTTCAACTTTTTCCCAAGTCGAAAAAGCAGGGGAAGAGGCTCCCCCATGGCGACGGCCCTGTTTCAGGTATATCGCTAGTGTGTCAGTGGTAAGTTAAGTTTTAACGCCTGTGCTGTGTACATATACAGTATTTTGAAGTTAAAAATTGTTTAAGTGTCAAGTACTGATACCTCTGAAATTACTAATTTGTGTTCCTACGTTCCACCTACAAAGATACCAAAAAACTGCATCTTAAAAATGTAATTATGAACGTTTACAAAAATCAAATTGAAGAGAATCGTTTTTTATCCGTTGATTAAATCGTGAGAAAAGTAGAAAACATTTCTGGAGTGTTTTCTTCAAGTGTCTTGGACTTATGACAGAATATAAACAAAAACTTTTTTTTCGGTTCTAAAACCATATTCCTCACGAAAAAAAATTATTGATGAGGTAGGCGATTTTGAATAAAACTCTATGAGAAGGAAAGTACAGTTCTGAAAGTTGTAAACGATAATCCTGGTCTGCCTTATTTCAAAAGGTCGACATTCCACAGATTATTAAAAAAACTTAGTTTTAAATTTGAAAAAAGATGAAGAAATAGTACTCAAGAGTATATAGAGAGGGAATAGAACTTAAAAACACTTGGATAATTTCAATAGAAAAGAAGAAACAATGAACATCAATAAAATCTGGCTACCTGTCCTTAATGGTATACAAACGATGTCAAGTAATTCCATTAAGATAAACAAAGACGCAACCGTTACGAATCGTTGGACATAAAAACCTGCAGACCACTGCCAAAATGAATCCGGAAAATAGCTTTCACACAGTATCGACGTTCATATAAATTTCGATATAGATTCGACCATCCCTTTACTTCAAATTTGACCCTGTACCAGGGATGGGTGCCACTCCTTCTCGAGGGTGTTTAGTTAAAACAAGGCCGGAAATGAATAAATTGACTCATTCTAAGCAACTTCTGTTCTATATAATTTTTTCAGACTCTGACTTATTTGCAAGTGCCAATTTTTCAACCCAAGTTTTCAGACGGTTTTTCGCAAATAATTCAAGTATTTTATCGAAAAACTGAATTTTATCGAAAATGTAGCTTATAAAAAAGCAAAATGGATGGTGTAGGTTCTTATAGTGACTGTCGACCCAATTCAAACGGAGTAATAGCTTATTAAATATAAGTTCTTATTCGTGAAATAACAAAACTAAAAGTTTCAACGTGAAGTAATCAAAAAACAGTTTCGACAGAAAGTTATAAAACCTTGGAAGTTTATAGAGGATTCTTATAAGGACTAGGAATTTGAGGTCCAGCACGTCTAATCCAGCGATTAGGGTAGATGATGTCGAGATGCTGACGAGCAAAAACACCTAAATAAGCAAAATATCAATCTTAGGTGAAACCCCCAGAGCTTGGAATGGTATGGGTATAGAAGGTCTGTCCGTGAGGTTTTTGAGCTGACTTCAAGCTGCAATGCAATATTTCTGCTACTATTTAAAGGATCTTCTTCTATTGCATCAAGTATAGCTTTTTTGTTCAAGCGTTGTTACTGTTTTTGCTCTTTCACCACCTGCATTTTTAATAAAACTCCAAGATTTACATAATCTTGAATGTAGCGTTCTAAATGTTCTAAATGGAATTACTTTGTTAATATATGTGTCCTGGTAAATTCTCTGTGCTTCTTCCGCATTTTCATTTGCTAAACTATGAATAGAATGCATGTCAGCCATTTCAGCGTTAGTAGAATTATTCATGATGGAATCACTGCTAATTGACAAGTCTAACTTTTACTGATATGACAAATCTATCACTATCAGCTGGTCTCCAAAGCAGTAACTGCGGCAAATTACAACCAAATCGGTGTAAGAATATTTATATTTCATAAATACCGTATTTTTCAAACTTCAAAGCCCTGTATCATATAAACGAAGCAACTCCGGTCATATGTTCATAAGAACTTTTTTTTCTTGAAACGACCTAGCGAATCACCCTTTGAAGTTTCCTACCGTAGTTAAGAAACACCCTGTATATCTTTTTTCTCAACGACCTACTTAAAAGTCTCAATGAAAGGGAGAACTTGAACCTCTGGCGTAGAATAAATGAAAAACAAGTTCTGGTGTGTTGCAGTTCTGGTATTCTCTAACACCAGAAGATCCCAAATTAATAATGTTTACAATCCAATACCTTGATATGTTAATTTAATTGGATCATATAATTAGTTGATACGGAGTAGTAGATTGTAAATGCTTAGTTGTGAATAGTGAAGCTTTGGGGGTTACCAAAATGTCCGTTTTTCGTATCAGAGTGATAGTTAATAACTAGGCACATCTTTTTTCAGTTCATCAACATCGTGGTAAATCTCCTGGATGCCTTGAAGACGTCATTCTCTCACCGTTCCATGGCCGCAAGAAACATCGGTAAGAAAGACACCGTCAGTGATGCAGCTGTAGCTGGTATCGCCATGATGAAGGGTTATGTTCGATCCCTCTCTGCCGGGGATACTAAATGCATGCAAAGGTACCTCTGCCAAGCTAACAGCGAATGTTCGAAGGATATCGGCCAAAGTTCGCTATACTGTCATCTCGGAAGGTAGGTCGAAATTATTATCGGTAAAAACTTGATTTAGCAGATATCAAATGAAACATTCTGAAAAAACTGTTTCGTATTTTGTAATGATCGGTCTGTATATCTTTTTAGAGGGAAATATATATAGGAAGTAGATAGATTTACAAAAATGTTGAGGCAATCAAATTCATCAAATTGATTGAGAAAATGAAGATAAATCATATCGAAAAAAAGGAAGGATCGAAGGATTTCAAACCAAACTAGTTCACAACGTTGCTATCCTCAATCGTCTTTGGGTATCAGATATAGGCCATTCATTACCCAATAATGATTGTGGATACAAACAATGGATAAAACACCCTTTTGTGCTATTGTGTAGCGAAACACGTGTCGCGGTTTGTTAACTTTCAAGTTTGATTCTCACATTAAAGTGTGTATTTTGAATAAGGGTTCTTCATCGATGAACATAAATGTTTACAAAGATAGTTTATGTACCTATATTAAGCCAAATATACAGGGTGTAACATAAGTACGTTTAAGTATTCAAGTGGCGTATACAAATTGTAGAAGTTTTTCAAAACATGGTTGATTTTTGCCACAAGTTTTTTGCAATATTAGATATCTCAAAAACGTTGCTTGTAGAAAGTTCTGCAAGCAATGGCCAACCAAAAATTATGTTAAATATAGCGACTGGCTGGTTTGAACATCACATGAGCCATCAGAATAACACCAACCGCGGCAATGGACTTAATTACGGGTCTGACCCTCTGGACCTGTACGTTAAGGAGGTTGCGTTAATGGCCATATTTCGATTGCGCACGGCTGGTGTAAACCTCCAAGAAGGAATGGGTCAATTGAGGCGGAGTCTATGGCAAGAAGCGCTTACTGCGCAACCTCTGCTGCAGACCACCAGTGATGCAATTGAACCCAGGTTTGTTTTTAATAAACCTTACAAAATACAAATGCAATACGCATATACACAGACGGCTCAAAAACAAAGAAAGCTCAGGATGTAATGTGTACTCCAGATCATTACGCTTAAGGATTAGGTGAGGAATGGGAAAAAATATCAGCGTGGTCCAAACAGAATTGGCTGGTATCTCAATCGCCACAAAAGAAATAACCAGGAAAGGAATTTCTGGCAAAAACATAACAATCTGCACTGACAGCAGACAAGCCCTATTAGTCTTGAACCGACAACGTGTTACCTAAGGGCTAGTGCTAGAGTGCCACCAAGATTTAGCCAAAGCCTCGGTAGATAATAACATTATCCTGATGTGAGTTAAAGGGCATCTACGGCCTGATGACTTCGAGATTTATCGAACTAGCCAAATGTTTCATCCATGCTCAATCCCTAAAGAGATGGGATGGAATCAAAGGATGCAATCTTGTCTGGGCGACCTGAGAAGCTGGCGCGAAGAAATATCTGGCGATTACCAGGAAAAATCTACGCTTCAGTAAACAGTAGGATTTCTGACTAGCCACTGTCAACTAAGGAAGCACCTCCATAATATGGGGCTAGTGGATACACCTCTATGCAGGATGTGTGAACAGGAAAATGGGAGGGTCAGGCATGTCCTATGCGAGTGCCCGGAGTTATCGTCAATAAGAGAATGTGTTTTCGTCGAGTCTTAGCCTACACCTGCCGATATAAAGGAGATGTCTCCCAGTGACCTGTCCCTCTTCCTGGATAGGACAGGATTGACGATGACCTAGTGCTGTGGGCTTACACTCGCCCTCCCTACTCTACAGATACATATTTTTCAAAAACGAATGATTTTTTTGATCTTTTTTTATTTATTTTTTTATAGGCGAAAGTTGTTTATTTTGATGAGATCCATCAGATACTTAGTTTTTGTAATGTTCTCAGCAACTTCACTTAGCGCTCTAGGAGCTAAATAATATGCATCGATATAGAATATTGTAAATATTTCGAAAACAATCACCTTCAGCGTTGTTGGAGAAGTGTTCCTTTTTTACTTGAAGAAGGGGTGGAAATTAGGATTTTTCATGAAAAGTTACAAAAATTCAATGTCAATGTTAGGGCAAAAAACCCTAGGTACTAAATTTCGTGCATATAACTTATTTTTGCAAAAGTTTTTTTTAAAAAACGAACAAAATAATCAATTTCAACACCATGTATCTCCGAAAAAAAAACATTTTCGGATACAAGTTTATTTAGAATTTTTTCTTAAAAAGTGTCTCAGGAATGTGTCACTTGAATATTTCAATGTATTATGTTACAGCCGTATATTTGTTTCGATTCAGCTTCCATTTTTTGGTATAATAATTATCAATCTTCGTTGAAATACATCAAATAATAGTAGTTTTTCAGAAAGCAGTGATTCCGAAATAGAATAAAATATAAATGAGAAAAAGTAAAGGTCCTCATATAGACCCTGTGATACCACGCGTATGTACCTATCATTTATTTTTGATATTTTCAATTTCAACTCATCCAAATAATTCAGTCCGAGTTTTTTAATATTTGATAGTTTATCGTCTTTGAGGTTTCAAATCTGTTTTTTTTTCGAAGAATGGAAGTCTAGACGTTATCAACAAATTAATAAATCAAATCCCACTAACTTCGATTCAACATTGGAACACAATCCTTGAAGAAATTGTAACTCCACCTCCCCTGTAAAAATAGCATCCTTCCCGATCTAATGAAGAATATACAGGATGGTCACTAAACATATTTTACTGGAAATCTATCACAAATGAATGAATCTAACGTGAATCTCGTTCAATCTCATGACGAATAGAAAGTTTTACCCAAATTCCTCAGCTAGGAATATGTATTTTTCCTGTTGTTCCGTTCGATTTGAATAAACTCCAGATAATGATCTCACCCATTTTTATTTCAGTTATGCTGTAAGCTTCATTTTGGACAGATCAGCAGGAAGTTCTTCTTCGTTCGACATTTTATACGAAGCCGGCAAGAGGGGACGGTATGGAGACAACTGTCAAGAGAAATATTTAGAATGTAACGAAGTCTAACTGAAAAAATCCCAATCCAAACTATTCTTCACCTATTTTCATATCAGGATCATTTAGTTTCTTTCTTCAAGTGACAATTTGAAGAATTTAAACCCAAAAGCAGCCTTCCGATTTATCGATTTCACCGGAGGCACTTTACCAAAAACGAGATGCTTCCGTGTGAAGAAAAAATTAATCATTTATGAAAATCTTTCTTGACCAAAAACTGTGGATTTCCACTACGACAATTTTTTGTCAGAACGTAATTATTGCTAGGTAAACTAGATTTTACCAACAATATCAAAATTTGTATCCTCAGATTTGTGATACAATATTAGGTTATGTAATGATCGATTTACCATAGAACAAACAATTCAATGATGAGTCGAGCCCTTATAACAATGCATTTAACCGAAATTTTATTTTTTTATCATACTTTCTCAGCTTTACTGCACGAATGGTTCATAGTTTACGTAGCAATAAACCATGTAACATATTACCTATTTATTTTCCGCACCATAAATTTACTTTAATTTTTTCGGTAAGGAATAGACAATACGACTGCGGAAGTGGTTGACGCCACTCCAATTATTTATATTTGAATGCGAGGATGTCTGGCAGGAATCGAGAGAATTTGTGAATGTGACTGACTTTTAAGTAACTTACTGTTATTTCGTTGTTAGAATTAACTAGTTATTTATTTTCGCCGTTTTTCATTTTTTGTTTGTATACATTTTTATGCAAATATACGTTAAAATATATTATTTATAATAAAAAATGTTTCTTCATATGTTTGTTTCATTAAGTCGATGTCCAGTTGAACACCTGGATGGCAAGAAGATTTATGGACTTCTGGCAGAATCTTCCAGGATTGGCTCACAGAAGGGATGAACTACAATGTCTAACAGGCCTTCTTACAGGTCACTGTTATTTGAATCATCATATGCAGAGACACGGAATATCGGAAGTCAGTGTCTGTCGCCTCTGTTCGGAAGACAGTGTCTGTCGCCTCTGTTCGGAAAATGATGAAACAGCAGAGCATATACTTTGTGCCTGCCCCGCTAGGGACCGAATCAGGTTTTTAGAGCCGTACTCTTACCATCTGGCCTGAAAGACCACTCACCATACAAAATAATCGGCTTCGTTAAGAAGCTGGGTTTATTTGGTCAGGTGTGAATAGGTATGAGCCTCAATCAACCCTTGCAGAGTGCGGTGGAGAGTCGAATAAACCCACTCACTTTAGACCTAACCTAACCTATATCCAGTTGGAAGAATGGAAAATTTACAAATTTACATATTTCTTTGTTTCAATCTGAAAAATGGATCAGAAGCGGCTTTTAATCAATGATATGATGGAAATATCAAGTGAGTTGTAAACTACTACAATTTATTTAATTTAATATTGAACAAAATGTTTAATTAATTGCAATATGCTCATCAGAAACTACCTTGCTGGGAGAACACAGTCAATGCTTTATAACAATCAAGTTTCAATTTTTTCCCAAGTTCTTTCGGGAATTCCCCAGGGATCAATCATTGGGCCTTTCCTTTTCGTGATGTATACATCACAATTTCATACAATTTAGTCCACACCTATGTTATTAATATTCAAATATATCTTTAGTTTGATGAAAACAAATTAAATCATGCTACCAGCTTACTCAAGTCTCTCACGCAGCTATCTGATCAATATTATTTGAAAATAAATCCAACTAAGTCGAAAGTTTCATTATTAGGAAGATCGACAGTTAGAAAGAGATGTCATTCTTAATTGAAAATTCTGATTGGCAATGAGTATGTACCTACCTATAGAGAATAGTTCATTTTTTTTCTTGCATGTCATTGGCATCGATTACATTGGTCATTAGCCTCGTGTCCTGGGTAGGCAATGCTAATAACTCCCCGAGCAACCTAGGGAGCATCATGGCTATTGGCAGGCCGTCAGCCACGTAACGTTGCAGAATCATTCGAGCTTCAACTTGAATTCTCTCGAGAAAAATATCTGGTCGAGGTTGGGATCGAACTCACGACCTTCCGATCGTGAGTCTGGCGCGTTCCCCTGCGTCTGGGTCTCATTATCGACAACACTCTTAGATATTCCTTCCACTTGTCCTTGATTCTGAAAAGAGCCTATAATGGCCAGAGATGGATATAATTGAATGAAAATATACTGAAAAAGCGATTAAAACAACTTTATGTCAGTCTCTTTCGTTATCTCACGCAAATTATGCTTATGTGTTCGGTTTATTTGGTTCTTCCCTTTTGAAATGTAATAAAACTAGATTGCACAGATTACAGAACAACTGTGTTCATCTCATATGCGTCTTAGATAGGAAAGAACATGTAACAAATGTTTTGAAATATTCAGGTTGGATGAACATGACTGAAAGGAAGCATTTCAAGCCTAAAAGATTCTAACCAACAAAAGTCTTCCCCATTTATACCATGAAATAAGATACATAATCTAAATATTCAATACAAATCAACGCTAACTCCACCAAGCTACAGAACAACTCTCTTCGAAGGTTCATTTACTTATTATGTAACTTGCATAATGAATAGAATTCCACCTGCTTATAAAGATTTGCCTTTGACTTTATTCAAGTAACACGTTAAAAATTAAATTTTGCACAACTCCCTTGCACTAGAAACGAATTGAAGCATCGTTTCAAATATTATATCACATATTTATTATATAAACTGCATCGGTAGGTATGTCACGTCATTAAACGTTCTTTTGTACATCTACTTGAGATGCACATTTTATGGTTGAGTGGAAGAACAAATCTCTTCTGTTGACAAGACTTGAACCCTCCCTCTTGACTGACATTATTTTTTATATATTTTGTATTGTCATATTTTTATGTATTTATATAATTTGTATTTCAGTCAATGAAACCGTTTACTATTAAGTTGGATGTAAATTCACCAGAATGGCAACAATTAGGTTGGGTTCCAATCGAGGTATTTCAGGACCAAAAATTGAGGATTTAATTTCATAAATATTTCAGTAGTTCAATAGCGGACAATGAAGAACTTCAGATATATTTTCTCAAATTTATTAACCAAATGCTGTCACTGATACCAGAAAATATCAAGGAAAATTGTTTCCAGGTAAAAATAAACATCTTATAATTAATAACAGAAATAGCAAACATCCTGAAAAAATGATAGCACCAAATCAGATGTTTGGATACTTATTTTACGAACGAACACATCCACTTAGTAGTTTTTGGTTGGTTCTCGTTGATCACCGTTGAAACTCGACGTTCTGTTAATCCTCGTGAATGTTGAATAATTTTGCAACTTCGTTCAGATCCTCGTACTTTCTCTGGTCCTTCAACACTTGTCTGGCAACTGACATCCTGTTGAAAACGTTCCACAACACCACTCCAACTACAATATCATTTCTCAGATAGAATATTACGCCCTTTCCAAAATCTTCTCCTTCTGCCGTGTTTGGAGCACTGCTGTGTTTTCGCGTCTCAGCCATTTCAGCCTTTTGTTCATCCGAGAGGTATTTGTCACACTCGGGAGGTACCTAATCGAAATGAAAATCGAGTTATCGCTTTGAATTCATTAGGCCCAGCAATGCAACTTTAGTTTGTCAACAAATTTTCAGAAATATCATTCATATCCTGATAAGAATAACAACGAGACGACTTCATATAAGTCATCTATGAGGAAGACAAATAACTAAAACTCTGTTTATTCAGAAGATATTTGTCAATCCTCTAAGTGTTATCTGACAGTTTACAAAACCGCAACACGTGTTTTGCTATACAATAGCTTCCTCAAGACTCTTCATACTCTGAAAACGATTGAGAAAGCTATCTAATAATGCACGATAATATTTCAGGAATTACATCTGAGCAGACCGAAAACAGGAATTGGAAAACGTTGCACGTTTGCAATGGTGTAATGAATACTAATGAGTTATTACACAAATTGAAAGACAAAAAAGATGTTCAAAAAATCAAAGTACAATAGAATGTCACTAATCCGGCTATTCAAAACCAGAGGGTGCCGGATTATTGGAATTTTCGGATTGCTGGATTATAGAGAACATATCATAATAAATGAATTAATGTCTTGTGTTTTCATTTACTTCAGATTTTTAACTACACACTACTACTTCAAAACCACAGGTTAATACGTAATCATGTGCACGTGATGAGTTTTGAGGTTAGACTGCTAAGCATGAAACACATTTAGAGCTTGAATTTTCCTATTATAAAGAGCCAATGTTCCTTGGAAAATTTGAGACAAGACACAATTGTATAAATATCAAATTCCAGATCTTTCGAAACTGAATTACGGTTCCTTCGAGCAAGGAACATTTCCTTCAATTCTCAAAACCTCGGTTGTCATTCCTCTCCATAAAGGCGGCAATAATGAAGATCCAGCAAACTTTAGGCCTATATCGCTCATCCGAACCTTAGCAAAATAATGGAATTTTTGACCAGTAATGGGATATTTAGTACACATCAGTATGGCTTTCAAAATTCCAAGAGTAGAAGTCAAGCTATATGTATTGTAATTGGTGTATAATGAAATCAACAGCGGGTAAGTCACTGCAGCAGTGCTTTGTAACTTATCCAAAGCTTTTGACTGTGTCAATCACAGCATATTGCTTCAGAAACTCATAAGATATGGCTTTAGGAACAAGTCATATTTGGATTAGTTCATACCTTT
>WOGP01003254.1:0-15468 GCA_015342065.1 Leptinotarsa undecemlineata
ATCAAATTTAGGAGCTATTCATGATAATGATTAGACACATTTCACAAACATTTTTAATTTTTTGACGCGTCTCCTAACATCGTAGCTTCCTCGATAGAAAATCATTACCCATATATTACTTTGAAAAAATAATATTCAAATTGTGGATAAAACTATACTGAATCAATTCCATAAAATAAAAATATCGATGGAACAATAAAGGTTTTGGCATTCTACTGCCCCATCTTTTTATAAAAAAATGTGGGAAATTTCAAGACGAAGGAAGATAGCAATTAATTTCAGAGTAAACTTTTCACAAGGATATGTAATTCATTTATGAGTAGACGTTATTTTCAGGTACGAAATGAAAAAAAGTAGCCCTCATGAAACAACTACTTTCACATAAACACTGAATTACGGAAAAGTACTTTCAAAACAACTACTTTTATATGAATGCCATTCATTCAATATTTTGATTCAATTTCAGCCATAGAAATGTTATTTGCATATACTTCTCTGAATTTGGATACTTTTTGTCTTTTGTGAGTTACACTGCACTCTTCACTTCACAGTAAGATTAATGTCGTATTTCATCAAGTCATTATTTTTTCGGTGGAATATGAGCAGCTTCACCCTAAATTCACACTAGGCTTGATATAAATATATGAAAACATCTCTAAAAATATTTAGTAATTGCTGTTGATTCATTGAGGCTTTTTCGAATATCAAACGAATTGTATTATGTAAAAGTAATATGTAACGTAGTTTATTTGCAGTAGAATATTTAAACCATTTGTAGTTTCACCATCGAACGATTGATGAAAAAAATTAGAGTAACCCCTGAAATATAAAGAATCGGGGTTCACAATCAGAAGTTTCCTGTTTCAAATTATTGTTGTTCCTCGAATATTCTCTTTTGATGTTTTCAATGGAGTGACAGCTCTAACTTCCACCTCTTCGTCATCTTCATCAAAATGCAGAAAATACTCTGGATATACTAATATCACAAACATTTCCAACTTGATCATCACTGAACGCCCAATTGTAAGCAATCTCGGCTAGCTCCTTACAGTCAAATATTTTTTCTGAAACTCCAATCTGAAACTACTACTTCAGAAAATGGTGTTGAAATTTTGCACAACTGTTTTGACAACCAGTTCCCTTGTTGAATAAATTGGCCAATTACATTGTTATTGTATCGCACATTTCAAAAACGCTTGCAACACTGTTCCAAATCAGAAGACTACACACCTCAGAATATTTTGAAGCCTTATAAAGCTCAGATAAGACCTTCTCTAGAGTATTGCTATCATGTATGGAGCTCTGCTGCCAAACATACCCTGAAGTTGCTAGATTTAATCCAGAAAAGAGTCATCTGCCTGATTGGAGAAGCGAACATCATGTGCAACCTTGATAGCCTGGAACATCGAAGAAAGGTTTGAGATTCGACTCTCTTCTACAGATACTTTTACGGGAGGTGTTCAAGTGACTTGGCACATTTGATTCCGCCAAAAGCAGTACATATCACAAATACGCGACGGACTGTGGCTGCTTATCGTTTTGAACTTCAACTCAGTACACCTCAGATTTGACTATTTGAAATCTCTTTCATCTGGAGAACTGCGTGGAATAAACTCCCTAAAAACGTTTTTCTAAATGGATTTAATGTCCAGCGATTCATTCCAATATAAATCGCTACTTTCGCACGGGCACCGCTCTGAGAGCGCTTCAAGGATTTTTCTGTAGTCCTTGTGTCTTTTCCCTAAATAAATACACAGAAATAAAAAATTAAACATCAGGTAAAATAGCAACTTTATTGATATATTAGCAATCGTTCTACAGACTAGTATAACAGACCATTTTACTCAAGTAGTTAGACTAAAATTATCTGAAATAGATAATAAAGAATTCAATGAAAAATACGAAAATACATAAATGAATATAAATCACTGCAGTGAGCCATCAATACTACTACCAAAATATTCATAGAGACAATAAGACACATATAAAAGAAAGTGCAACTGGTATAAAATTCAAAAAAATTCAATTGAAATGGTCTTGAAATCGGTTAACCGTAAGCAAAAACTATGTGTCATAGAAACAAAATTCCCAACAGAAGAAAATATAAAAAATACATTAACATATTGACTGATTTAATAAAAGTGGCAAAAAAACTTATTAGAACGAAATTTCAAAAAACAGAGTTAACTCGTCAAATCTATGGAAATATGTAAATGAAATTTCAGCAAAAACACAAAAAAATTAAGCTATAAATGAAATAACTGATGAAAACGGTGGCATACTCACGGAAAGCAAACAGATAACAAATTACATCAATGATGCCTTTTCGAATATACGCCAGAAAATGGCAAAAACAGGAGAGAAAAATGATGATGAAATATATGAATTTTCGAAATGTTACTGAAAACGCGTCTAACATACTATTTAAAAGAATATGAAAAACTATCGTAACTATCGTATAAACGTTACATCCAGAATATCCAAGTATGTTGACAAAACGAAAGCAATATTGGTCATATTTATAGATCTCGCCAATCATCATATATTACTGAAAATATTGGAAAGTATTGGAATCAGAGGAATAACATACGACGTAATGGAAAACTATCTACAATAAAGGGCTCATAGAGTTAGGATGAATAATAGCCTCAGTGAAGAAACGATAATGAAATATGGTGTTTCTCACTTATGGGACCTGTAATTTTCAATATATATCTCAATGATTTGCTGAAACTAGATCTAGGAGATGTGGTTAGTTTTGCTGATGACACAACAATTATATATTGGCACGAGGATTGGCACTCTTTGTAAAAAACAACTGAACAAGATTTGAAAATAAATCAGGAGTGGGAACATCCATATCGCCTGCGTCTTGAAAGAATTACGAAGTATATTATCAAAATTCAAATACTATTCTGAAAATTGATCAGCTACGAATATTATATTATGCCCTAGTTGAACCCCACTTTAATTATAGGGTATTGGCCTAGGGAGCGGCAACAAATAATTGTACCAAACATCTGAAAAAAATACAAAAGTGGATCATTAAGATAACATCCAAGAAACCATATACTTATGCCACTAATGAACGAAATTATTTGATCTTCGACAATTATATTTTCTATCAGCTGTAATGCGACAGCATGTCCACATATATACACTGATAGCCATAAATTATAACTACAGTACACGTCACAAAAGCAATTCCTCTATCATACCGAGACAAGATAAAGGCACCCTACTAAGAAGTTATGTCTACTGGGGACCTAAATTATATAGCTTGATCCCACAAAAAATAAAAAAATACGATTCGTAATTTATTTAAATCAAAAATTAAGGAATGAGTGAGCTTTCAATAACGCCTTTCCATCCATTGATATAACAGTTTGATTACCTAGCTTTATAAATTATTATAAGTATTCTTTCAATAATGTTCCCATAATATTTTATATCTTATACATATAATATTATTTTGAATATTTTATATTTGCAACACTATCGTTAAATTTCATGTTTGTAACATTATTTTTTATACTTAATATTTCAATTTCATATTTCCACAAATTTACTGTATATGATATCTAGTTTGATTTGAAAGGGTTATATTTTTAGGTGTGACTAATTTTTGGGAAAGAACATTTTTGGATTTCTAGTAGTCCATCTTGATACAGAGAAATATGGGAATCTTCAAAAGAAAGGAAGGTATTAATCAATTTCAAAAGAAGTAACTGTATACATAGATGTGTAAATCATGCAAAGAAGTAACTTTCGTACACAAATCTGGAAGAAGACGCCTTCCTGAAACAGCTACTCTCATATTAACATTGAATTATACAAAAGAAAAATTATTTTGGAACAAACACTTTTATATGAACAATGAATTAAACAGAAA
This sequence comes from Leptinotarsa undecemlineata, assembly GCA_015342065.1. Classification (NCBI taxonomy): domain Eukaryota; kingdom Metazoa; phylum Arthropoda; class Insecta; order Coleoptera; family Chrysomelidae; genus Leptinotarsa; species Leptinotarsa undecemlineata. The sequence goes on from WOGP01003254.1 coordinate 3,893, forward strand.
CACGTTTTTCTACTCAGTTTGTACTTCAGAAATTTGTTAAAAATTAAATCAGATATCATTCACAGGGTTTCTACACTATATACTAAATGAAAATAAAAATTTCACTTACATGGAAAACTGTCATGATTACTGGAAGATATCAATGTTTTGCCGTGAGACATTTGCCATAGGACTCTTCAGTACCAATCTGGATAGCAAAATTCTGGATATACGTAGATAATTTACACTGTAGTCAAGGTCCGCCTTTTTATATTTTGTCTACTGTGACCAAATCCCCGATTAGTCTAATTATATGCATCGCTTTTACTTTTGTCTGTTCTTATATAAAAAAATATTTTATGATCTCATACCACAACAGGATATTTACTTACAGATTAGTTTTACTCCCACAGTCAAGGCTTGCATTGTTGGATAGAATGTATTCATTTACCACTGAATGTCTTCTTCCTATTGTATTCTTTTGATGTATATTTGAGGCAAATGAAAAAAATGTAAATTGCCTTGCTATGTTAAAAAATATATGAGTATGGTCAATGATGAGTATAACGTGAGAAATCTGATGCGTAGATAAATTTAAAAATTTCGCCAAAATGACTAGATATCTACGAATGAACCTAATACGTAAAAAAAAGAGTTAACTAAGTGTTAATCTCCAATCACTCACCTATATATGTGACCTAACACAGAACAGTATAATAATATTCAGATGTCAAAAATGTCGAAGCATTCCGATACTGAGACTACTCCAGGTTTACTGCAAAAAAACTGTCTGAAATTGAAATACCAACCAATGCATATTCGAAATGATTCCTTTTCTTAGAGGCAGACATATATTGAGCCATCCTCATACAAACATGATAAACTAAGGTTTACACTAAATTAGACAAGTAATAGGGAACGAATAAAAAAGACGTGTTTAGCGTTCAGACATCCTAGGGAGATGACTATAGATAGATAGATGAATCACACCACGTTCTTACCGCTTTCGTCTCGAGAAACTAATGGTTACCAAAGAAAATGTTTCTCACAGGGCAGTGTGTATACTCATATATACCACCTAAAAGAAATAAAAATAAAACATTCCATATTGGTTACTGTATATCATTTTAATTATATTATATGGAAGCAAATATATAGTTTACCAATTTTTAGTTTAATTTAAACGGTAAAAAATGCTAATGTTTTTACCAAAATTTTTCATAAAGAACTATGTCTTATATTTTAGGAGTATTTGTAGCGAAACAATGATTTGGCAATAAATATGATATTGGAACTTCAATTGAAATGGGAAATACACAGAGATCTATACTCTCAGATGTAGTATTTATTATTTATCAAAAAAGTAAAATATAACTTATCGTTTCCTGCGCAACTGCAGAGAGTTTTGTCTGAGCCAGGCAGCTCGTCTCGAGGCATCCTTTGTTTGGGACTATATGTGTCCCTTGCCCAAACCACGTGAAGACTTTCCTACAGACGTTTTACAACGTAGTTCACGATGTTTGTGGACAGCATTCACTAGCCAATTAACTTAATGATCACAAAAAATCGCGTAATGTGATGGATTAACCAGAATGACTCTAAAATATTATAAGAAGAGTCCTAAGCAACCCAAAATAAGTTAAGAACTCTCAATCCAACACTACTCACTACTCCGTGAGTTACTCCGTGACTCTTTGATTTACCATAGGTGGCTCCTTTCGGAACAGGGTGTTTACGACCACCACGTCGTACACGGATACGAAAAATGACAAAACCTTATTTAGGTCCATATCCCAATCTTCTATCTTTGTCGGTACGGCTGGAACGTGGGATACGTTGGAGTTTTGTCAACTGGCGATATTGCCACATTCGAACTCTAAGAAGAAACCTGAGAACATTGCTTTGTTACTTCCTATAAAATTTTTGAGTGTATTTGTAAGCTCCCATCCTGCAAACCCAGACAACCTACAACTCATATACCAGTGAAACACCAAGACAGTGAAATTGCCAGTAAATATAATTTCAAAAATAGGAATATGACAGAAAACTAGTGGAACACATTTTGAAATTGCCTTCTTTATTTCTGGATGAAGAAACAATGAGAAGTCGCTTGGGGTTAGATCTGATGAGTAGAGCGGATGGTCAGGCAGTTCAAACCATGATTTGTGGATTTTTACCATAGCAATCGTTGAGTTGTGAGACAGTCTTGGTGAAACAGTGCAGAATAGCACTTAAATTGCGCCAACAGAGCGTTGGAAATTTTCTTTCGAAAGCGTTTTTTGTCTAACGTGACCAAATGTCACATCCAACGCACGGTCAGCTTTCTCATGCCTAAATGCTGATTTAATATGCGACAAACACAATCTGACATATTCATAACCTCTGCTATCTCTGTCACTCTCACTCTAATTCGGCGGTAACCTAGCATTATTTGGTGAACTTTGGCCATGTTTTTGTCGGTAGTTGCAGTTTCACTCTGGTAAATGAGTTTTCGCTGTAACTTATTAGTATAAACTAGAAGTTTTTTTCAGGTTGTGGAAGGTGAGATCTCCAGAAAGGTTAATGGAGCACTTTGATTTGCACTACAAAAATATGAGTTTTGTCCAATAGTTTTGAAGCAGGTGCAGAATTGGTCGAAACTATCTTAACTAAATTCAAAACATTGGTACATATTCCAGAAGGGGAACAACTTGTCCCTTTCGAAATAAGTTGCAAAAGCTCTGTTTTCAGGATTTCTACATAAATTTGTTTTTTCATTAAACAAACCTGAGGCGAGATGGAGATGATGTGAAGTGCGAAATTTCAGCAGATTGAAGAGGTTTTTTTAGGACAAATTAATTTCTAAGATATAAGTTTTCTGTCTTTCACTTCACCATCTTCATACAAAAATTGGGGAAAACTTCCAAACGAAGCGTTAACAACGTATGCCATTGGCAGAATAATGAACCTCATTGTTTTTCCACTGGACGATTCAAATGCAAAATTGATGCAAATATAAACAAAACGATTTCATCTAAATAAAACAAAAGTATATCGGTCGATAGTAAATCTACTTACGAAAAGCTGAAAGAGAGATACTAGCCCAAAATAAACAAAATTCTTTCAGATGCATTCTCCGAGTATCACAACCAGCGCCTGTATTACTCAACGAATATGCCAATAAAATATTTTCATATCACGATAACATACATAACATTTGCAATACGAATGAATTAATGGCTTGTCTGTGGTCAACAGTGTGGCATGCGTGTCCACCATAACTCGACCATATTTATAGGAGCGATAATCGAATCCCACAAGCTGTCAATGCGATCATACATCGCTGCCTGCCACCAGGAGGTCGAGCCCTGGATAGCTGGCACAGTTTGCTGTTTCTGACGATGTCTGCAAATATTTCAAGAAACTAGATTTTATGCAGACTACATAACGTTTTTTTCTGTAAAACGAATGTTCGCTGTTTGCGAATTCAAATCGGTTTTGAATGCTTTTCTTATCGTTTGAATATAACCGACGATTTACCAGTTGTATGAAATTGCGCCTTACTCTAAACAGTTGAAATATGATACGAAGACTCCAGGAATTCAAAACAAATCGAATCATAATTTTTTGTGGCGTGTCTCACTAAAGTGAAGACCAAAAAATTGAAATATTCATCACATTTATTAATCAATTTAACAAAAACAACAAACAATATGAAATTAGAGATTTTTTGGTGATGGAGTATCTCTGCTAAATTTTTTTTCAAGTTTATACTTAGTATATTTCACAGCCAAGCAAGCACCACTGACTTTATCTGTTAATCAATTCCGTTTGTTTGTCTTAATATTATTAAATGTTGTGAACAACGTTTCGCAAAAAATATATAGATGAACAATTCGTTTGCAAAGCCATTGCTAAATCTTTCAAGTTAATATAAATGTCAGGTAATTTGTCCCAAGATTTCAAGATTTCCTTAATTGTACTCATTTTCATCGATCAAAAGATTTTGTTTACTATTTTCAATTACTGAGCTTCATTCGACAAATACTCGAGTCCAAATGGTATTTTGAAAAATTACTAATTGCATCTCTGAATTGTCAATTTTCATCCATTGAAATTCCTCCAATTCCAGAGTATTGTAATCAACTTTATCAGAATACAAGATTATTTCGATTGTCTGTTTTATAGGCTTTTGAACTGGTTGAATCTTTCACTGTTCGAAATCTGTTTTTCCGTTAACCAGCTGTCGCACCCCTACGAACGACAATCCTCAGAAGTCGAAACTTGTGCGAGATAAGGATTAACAAGGTCTCACCTTTCAACGTGTAATTCCTTACATGGGTTGGACGATAGCAAGTGAAAATCAATCGTTCAAAGCACCCACGTCGAACCGCCTGGCTACCGACCGACCTGTTGGAATTAATTAGTTCATTATATTCTGGTATAGAAGTAAGGACTTCTTTTCACACGAGATATATTTTTATGGTAGGAAAATACATTATATATTTTGATTTCAATATCTCCGAAAATATTTGATGTAAACAAATATATCTTCAATACTTCTGCCCAAACCATGTAATTGTAAGTTCATTCATATGAACAGAAAGGTCATTGAAGAACATTAAATTGCTGATCCAGATATGATTCCCAATCTGAGGAATTTTTATTAAATCTTCATTTCCATTGAATAGTGACATTTTGTCAAAATATTCCATACATCTCTTTAACAATTTTTCTCGACTATGCCACCTCACGTTATTTAACATTATAAGTTCATTATAGTATGATTCAACTTTCAGTAGAAGATGCGTGTTATCAAAAGTGAGCCCGCTTATGAATACTAACACGTGTGTCATATAGGTTCGCCATCACTAAAATCTAGGAGGCCTAATCACACATAGGAACAGTTTATATATTTTTGAAATTTGAGAGCTTCTTATAACAAAAAAATTCATCTATAACTATAACACTCGCTTAAGAGAATAATTACATCTACTAGTCCCCAGAAATGATAAATCATATGAATCTCCATCCAAAATTGGTACTAAAATTTATAATAAATGCTGAAATTTGAGAGCACCCACAATCCAATATATTGTTTTGCTGATGGCATTCCATTTGAATTCCAGGACATCGGAGGCACACCTTCACGGGCAGTAGGAGGTTGCATATCTTAACGAGGAACTATAAGTAATTTCGAATTGTGGTGAAAGTAATCAAGTTCAATTCAAATTCACAAAAACAGAGGCATCGGTTTTCTCCAAGAATTTGGATTTCTGCTTCGATAAGGTTGTTGTGGGTTGAAATGGACATACATATGTCTTGGCACAATCATGTCGCTGCAAAGGCTGCTTCATAATAGCTTCAAACACTGCTCCAAACCAGAAAACTATACACACCTCAACAAAATTTGATGCTTTATAAGGCTCAGATTAGGCCTTCTTTGAAGTATTGTTCTCATGTATGGTGCTCTGCCTCCAAACATACCCTGAAGTTGCGGAATTCCATCCAGAAAAGAGCCATCCGTCTGATTGGAGACGCGAACTTCACGTGCCACCTTGATAGCGTGGAACACCCGAGAAACGTTGTAGATTTGCCTTTCTTCTATATATACTTTCACAGGAGGTGTTCAAGTGACTTAGCACATTTGATTCCACCAAGAGGAGTACATATCAGAAATATGCGACATATTGTGGCTGCTCATCGTTCTTCGGTTCAACTCAGTACACCTCGAACTTTACTGTTGAATAACTCTTTCACTTGGAGACCTGCGTTTGTGTTGAATAAACTTTCTGAGACAATTAAAATCAAATGTGAATAGCTACTTTTGCACATACACCTCTTTGAGAGCACCTTAAGGAGTTTCCTGTACTGCTTGTGTTTCGTCCCTAAAATAAATCAAACAGAAACAATTTTGAATGAGTGTCCTAATAACTTTTCAGCCATTTGAAATTCCTGAGTGTTTTTGATTTTTCTTTTTTCTCTCTAGTATGATATCTATATTAAGAAAGAAATTTGTGTGATTTATATCAGCAATCTAGCATCCGTAATTTCAGGGAAAGTGAACTGCAAGATATAATTTTGATAAAAAATCCTATTAATTGAGTTTCATCACGCTTCTTCACGAACTAAGGAAGACACATCCATGAAAAAAATGTTTCAAAAGAAAAATTGTTGTCGACCTTATCCCACTTTCTGAATATATTCAACAATTGCATTAGTGAGTAACTGCCATGGTCTAATTTCACCCCTCTCACTCTGCCTCTGCTCACTATACGTTTTGTACTTCTTCCCGATTGTAAACTTACTGTGAGAGTCTGCTCAAATTGAGACGTGAAAGTCATATTGTTTACCGGCGTAACAACAACTCCCAATATATCCTTATCTTATCCTCCATTTCTTCGGAGGTTTCCCACATTCTTTGTTTGAAGATGAATGAGCCAAAGCTAGTTTTTCCAATGACTAATCTCTTCTAAAACACTGCCCTATTTTCAATTCAAGCCAACTAAACTTCATAAATATCTTCAATCTGATGCGGTCATAAGAAATATCAAAATGTTGCTTTTGTATAATTTCAATTAAAATTTTCAATTTGCAAATATTTTCAATAGTCATCGAATCTTACACATCAAAATATCGTGCATGAATATACAACATACATTCCCCATAACAAGCCAAAATGAACATTTCAACTTCTGTCCCAATAAAATCACATCAGCCGAACAAAACAATTAATTGGAAGCAGAACTAGGCACGCTAATTAACTGCATCCCTCGAGAGCATGGACACAACATCGCTAAACTTTTCGCTACAAAACAGGATGATACCGAGACAACATCGACCCAGCTGAAGCTAATTCCGTGCATGGCATCGGACATGTCTTCATATTAATTCATGACGTACGTTATTCGCCGACCCTTTCATGTTGAAAGAAGGGATGATCTGCCCGCTGGGCATACAGAATCGAGGGGAACGAAGTTCAGAACTCATATGTTGAAAGTATTTGTATCATTGGATACAAATCTTTTATTAATTTCAAACGATTCAATCAAATTTTCACAATCTGCTCATTACTTGGTAGTTTACTCATTACGCTGAAAACGAGCGTTCATCAAGAAGTATAGAACTGTAGGTGATGAGAAACTTTCAAATAAATAAAGAAAACAATTCTGTTCAAAATAATCTCTTTGCAGATTTGGAGATCATCCATAAAAGTTACTTCCAGATACAACGCAGATGACTAGAATTCAATTTTAATGTGAAACCAGTTGTTTCAACGGCTTTTTATCCCAGTTTATTTCTGTAAATAACTTCTATGCATGATCTGTATACAGAGCATTTCTTTAATGTTTCAACCCCTTTAAATTTTCAAACGGGTTAACTCAAAATGTTGAAATTTGAAATAATGAAATAATTGTATGAATACTTTATTTTGAAGTTGCAGGTTCGCTATGAGGCTACAATATATCCTCGTCCTTGTATTCAAAACAAAAGGCAGCTTAGTCAGCTTGTCTACAAGGAAAATACTACTCAAAAAACACTCAGAAGATTATTGGCGGAGGGTTCGACAACCTCCGCTTCCAACACACCAAGACCAGAGCTGGTGAGTGCTAGACCGCTGTTGGATCTATAGAAAACAATTCCAAACCAGAATACTTGATATTCGAATCGCAGTTTATTGTTGAAAAAATGTCAGAAGTTTATATAAATTCCTTGACAATCTAATTGATGTTGAGTGCCCTGCAAAGGTACAGTGACCGACCACGATAACCGACACTGATTTTTGGTACCATAATTTTTTCCGAAGGTTGAACTGACCAGCCTTTATCCTTGAAGCCTACATCGTGAGGTGACTGATCATTGTGATCGAAAATCATGTGGCCGAAGCAGAAGCAATGAGCAAAGGAAGACAACCTACATTTGTCTGACCAAGATGTCTGCGTCAGTGCGGCAAGCCGGAATGACGTTGAGATTTGAGACTTTAGTGGGCATCATTCCACCAAGGACTAGAATAATTAAAACAACTATTACAACAAAGTGGTTTATTTAGAGTCTACGGAATCCAATAGAGATTCAGAAAAGAAGGCACTAAAAAAATCGGCCAGTTGGTAGAAACATCTCACTATCGGGTACAGGTATCGAGTCCTACGTTATACATGAGTAGGTTTTTTTGAGATCCGCTGATTCTTCTCTTTCATCTAGTCTATTCTTCTCTACCCGTCAACGATTTTTAATACAAATTTCAATATCTTGCTGGCCTGTTATTCTTAGGAATAGAAAAATTTTATTTTTTGGAGAATGAGAACGATTCAACCAACCAATCAAGAATGGGCTGCTCTCTCTGTCCAGACTTGACAGATGGCGATGAATGCTCTGTAGTTTTTTCCACAGATGAATTCTTGGAACACAAGGGTTTTTCGAAAGCCCACGTGGTTAACGGTTTGTGAAGTTGATTAAGCTCAGGCTGTCGAAGATTTCTACTGGGAGCTTCGAACTGCGTTAAGGCTGAAATGTCTCAGTTGAGTGTCTGCGGGTGTTCATGAATTATTCACAAGATTCGGGAACTCCAAATAAACGAGAAAGTTTCTCGGTGAACTCAAGGTTTTCCACGATACTTGCTCGCCTCACTAGTGACTTTCAGAAAGCCACTAATATTCGTATCCTATGAAGGCAGTGCTCTGTGGTGGCCAGCAGCATGCTTTGGTCATGAAAGATCTGTTAGCAGGCCTGTAATCTATCACACATTGGATACGAAACATATGTTACCTGGTCAAAATGATCTTAATCTCTATCTTGTGTACCCGCCGTTAACTGCACCTCTAAGCCGAAATTACGTCCTTCGAATTTGAGAAGCAATTGGCTTACACATCCGTATTGATTTCCCAGATGTACAAATCCAACCTCTACGTTAGTAGGCTGGCAAGGAACTGTATAGCCGATTTCTGAATATAAAACACATACTCCCTCAGTTTTTAAGCTGAAATAGCGGTATATGTCGGACATCTTTCACAGAATATGCATGTACCCTCTTCGTGCGAGGTCACTATTTTGGTAGCGATGCATGAAGCTAAGGCGTTAACTCAAAGCATCCGTTGTCATTGCCAAGGTTGCCATCAGGCAAGTCATTCTTATAGGTCCCACAACCTTGGCTTTGACTTCCATTCCAAAGGAGTCGATTGGTAGGGAGTCCTTCTTCGAATTAAAGGAACCGATATTTTGGGTGTATCGGGTGGTCAGCCAGTACTGCAAAGAAACGAGCCTAGGTACACCCGGGAGGATGCACGTAGACTGCTGGTACGGTTTTCCAGTTATTCTGCCAAGATTTCTGCCTTAGCGAGCAAACCAACATGATCTTGAGGATCGGATGTAGAGAGAGTATCATTCCTCCAAAGACTGGTCCGATTTTGCAAATTTTCTGCCAAGATTTCTGCCTTATCATGCAAACCGAGATGATCTTGAGGTTCGGTTTCAGAGAAGGAATCATTCCTCCGAATATTCCAAATATCAGAACAACAATTTCAACAGAGTGATCTGAATAGAGTTTTCAAAATGTATTCTCATGATCAACACACAAATTAACAGGCGACCCTCTATCGTATGCCACCCATATTCGGAATAACGCAATCAAGAAAAATAAACAGTCAAGTGCTATTGCGCTCAATATTTCTAAGGCCTTTGACCGTGTGTGGCATGAAGGTTTGCTGGCCAAACTTCGTTGCTATGATTTGTCGGATCATTTTGGTGTATGGCTCTTCAGCTTCCTGAGAAAACGTTCTCTTCAAGTGGCCATCGATGGATATCTTTCGAAAACTTTCACCATCAACGCAGGTGTTTCTCAGGGATCCATATTGTCTCCAACCCATTTTTTATTATATTGGGGCGGAAATAACTAGGTTCAATTCAATGCCACAAAAACCCAGGCATCGTTTTTCTCCAAAAAGATAAATGTTTCCGAACCAGATATAATAGTGTCAGGTAAGACAATTCCGCTTTCTGGGTGGAAATGACATATTCATGTCGCTGGAATTGCAGAGGCTGCTTCTCAAAAGCTTTGAACATTGTTTCAAACCAGAAAACTCTATATACTTCGGCAAATTATCATGCTTCATAAAGCTTATATCAGACCTTCTTCAGAGTATTGTACCTGAAGCATAAATTGAAGCTGCTATGTTCCCTTCAGAAAAAATCCATCGGCTTGATTGGACCTGCGCACATCACTTGCAACATTGATAATTTGGAAGAGGAGTTGGAGATTTATCTCTCTTCTATAGATACTTTCACAAGAAGTGTGAAAGTGACTTTGCACATTTGATTCCACTAAGAATTGTACATATCAGAAATACTCGACTGCTGTGGCTATTCATCGATTTCAGGTTCAACTCAGTACTTTGAAGCACTTTGAAGATTTTCCTGTATTACAAGAATCTTGATGAAAACCTTTATGAAATGTTATGCCTCGACCAGAGCACTCCAAACATACTCACTGGAAACAGTTCAATTTATAAGAAATTCCGATATTTTCGTCTCTTCTCGGGCTTCACTGGAAATATAACATTTCTTCAGCTCCTACAAGATCTCAAAGTGTATGGATATCATCAACCTTAACCGGCGGGGCCACTGATGTTACTGAAACTCAGGAAAGTCGAACCATCTTCATCAAAATTGGTCTTTATATTCAATCTTCATATAATGGGGAAATCTGCTCCCGATTTTATTGAAATTGATAGCCAAATTGATCAACAGAATGAATTACAGCACAGTCAGCAATAATCGCATATTAGCCACTTGAAATTTACACCAGTGTTATCTTTATGAATAGCTGCAAATTCATACTCTGCTCTTTGGATTTCGTCAGTACGGTGTAGACCAGTGCAAAAATTGGTACTAGTCAGTTGCAGAAAACACTACATACAGTTGTTAAAGGTGAAGATAAAAATTTTCTTTTCCTTATTAATGAAAAATTAGGTATTTCATTCGAATAACTTGTTTTGACTATTATTCAGCTATATTGAATCAAGAAGTTTCTTATGACGCACTGTTTGGAACCTTCGATGTAGCAAAGAATATTACTGGAGTTCTTTCCCAACATCAAATCGTTATTTTTAACACCTCGACACGTGTTTCTATCACCAAATGATCTTCTTCAAGAGGAAGAGCAAACTAATCTTTCTTCAAGAGGACGATTAAACTAATATTCTTCTTGAAGATGATCACTTGGTGATCGAAACACGTATCGAGGTGTTTGAAATAACGATTTGGTGTTGGGAAAAAACTCCATTGATATTCAACAAGTTTCTCTTTATTTTTTTCCTTACAGAAAATTTTCTCCCTCCAAACCCAGTAGTTTGCCCTATTAATGGATTTTCCACTATTGTCAGATTTTTTTCGCATTATGAAATATCATGAATCTAAAAAATCAACCATGGTTTCTACAATAATGGTTTCCAGATAATAAGTATCATCCAACCATTCTGCCGTATGTCTTGGAAAAAAATTGTGTCATATATTCGAATCAGATCAGATTCGAATCGAATAAAGAGAGAAAATGGACATGTTAATAGACCTCTATTAATTCAATTCTGATACTTGTTGAAGAAATTTTTCAAATGAGCGATCAC
>WOGP01003255.1:0-12387 GCA_015342065.1 Leptinotarsa undecemlineata
GATTTATAAAGATAATTTTTCTTTTTTAAAGTAGAATATCTAGGTACGTATAAATTATTTCAACTTGATATAGGCGCTGTTGCCAATATGCGAATTAGAAACAAATGCCTTCAAAAATTGAAACCCAACATTTGAAACATCAATTTTAATAATTTTCGAAGTGAATTTGAAAAACTCATGAAATAAACTTAACTTTATTTCGTTCAAAATTGCATTTGCTGTAATAATCCAAATTGAGGAGCATTCCCATTGCCCCAAATAATAGGTGCAATATATTTCACTGCTATTGTGAGGTCAGCAGGCAAGAACTATATTAATAACTATATTATTATACCATCGTTGATTTCCCATTCACGATAAATAGGTCATATACATAATTCTGAAACAATCTCAATTTTCAACTTACAGGAAAAAAGAAGAGCAGTTTTTTCTTCGGGTCAAATGGAAACACGTTGCTGACTGATACAAAACTGATGATACTCATGACTTTACTGTATTCGTATTTACTATGTTGATACGAGTTGTTCATATTTGTAAATAGTACCTCAAAACATTATTTATTTTGGCTTTAACTCGATTGTACAAATAGATGTTTAGGAATATTTTTTCGTTTTATTGTTTGAGTGATTGGATTATTTGAATGCAGCGTTAGCTTGGTAAAAACTTTCTTGAAACAGAACTAATGTTACATTTTTCCCATAAACAGAAATAATGTTACATTTTTCCCATGGGTAAAAAAATTATTGACTACTCTGTACAATAATTAAACTAAACTTCATTTCACTGTGAATACAACAGAACATTTTGACTAAAACTTCAAATATTATTCAAATGTCTATCGCCTTATTGAATCGCTCTGTACTAGTCTGCCACTAAGAACTATCTCGAAACCTGTAGAGAATTTTTGGGAAGTCCATCGAAGCCAGTAGAACGGCTTCGAACCTAACTAAATTCAGGAAAGAAATTTTGAAACAAATAAATTTTACGAACGCGGGAAAATTTAAATGCTTTTCTCGCACAGATAGACCGCCATTTTATCAGACCGAGGTTCTCATTGGTTGAACGATGCAAATGACACAGCAAACCGTTTACGAAATTCTGACCACAGAAGGAGGATAATTTACTGTTCTGTGTCACATTTTATACTGTTTGAGGCACAGAACAATCGGAAGAGGCGTCGGGTGTCCGATATTTTCACTCAAACTATATTTCTCTGAACCCGACGTGGTCCTTTGATATCAAGGCATTTTTCGTGTTAGTTGTAACAGAGACCGATATATAATCGTCGCTCACGCATATATCACCGACGATGTCTGTCGTAGTAGCAGACAAAACGTTTAGTACTTCAGGTTCCATTCGATCACGGCCTTTGAAAGTAATATAAAACCCACACTTATTGTTCTGTAACCTTGCTTTGAGATATATAAGAATCAATCGAAAGGCCAGACTAGACGTGCTGAATTTCATTTCGATTTCAAATAGTCAACACGAATTCCTTTAGAATAATTTCGGTGAAGTGATTGAAAATCATTTTATAACTTTTTGACTGCATCAATACAGGATACTCAGCATCACCGATTTTTGGCAGTTACACCTTGCGGTAAGTTTTCGATGGCCCGTTCTGAACGATTTCCCGTGCAAACTTCGCAAAAAAATACAAAATACCTAAAATACTTTATTATCTTAGCATGTCATACAAAAACAATACCTAACCTCAACAACTTAGAACCTTACAAAACCATCAGCCTTGGGGCGATATTCATCGACATCAGCTCCTGGAAGAGCAACTTGGCCGCATACGGTAGCCTGACCTGCGAAATCTGCGTCTTGTTTTTGCAGCCCTTGCACTCGAAAGTGTTATTCCTCATATTCGCAATGGCTATCAGCCCGCAGAAGTTGCACACGTGTATTCTGTACGGGTCTGATACCTCGAAGAGCCTCTCCCTTAAGAATTGTGCAGCGCCGTGAGAAATCTGGCAATCACGCTCCATCTCTCCGAAACGCAACCCCCCGTCCCTGGCACGACCCTCCATAGGCTGCCTAACGAGGATCTGCACGGGGCCACGGGCTCTAGAGTGAATCTTGTCGTCCACCATGTGCTTTAGACGCTGGTAGTAGGTGGGCCCCAAGAAAATCTGCGCATTGATTTTGCGGCCCGTATGACCATTGTACATGACTTCATTGCCTCTGAGTTGGTAGCCATACTCTTGGAGGAGGGTGGAGATTTTCTGCACATTCACGGCGTCGTTGAAGGGAGTGGCGTCGCCGATTTCACCCTTGTTGGAGGACACCTTGCCCTGAATGCACTCGATCAAGTGACCAATTGTCATACGGGAGGGGATGGCGTGGGGGTTGATGATGATGTCGGGGGTGATGCCCTCGGCACTGAAGATCATGTCCTGGAAAAAAGAATTTCAATAAAATTCACAGTCGCTACAATTTGCTACAAATGAATACTCTGCGAATAAAAGTGAAAAAAAAATGTCTCGGAAACAATCCATCAAACATACCTCTTGACGATACTGGATTCCGCAAGTACCCTTCTGCCCGTGCCTGGAAGCAAACTTGTCTCCAATTTGCGGAATACGTACGGACCTCACCCTGATTTTACAAAATTTGTACCCTTCAGAGTTCAACGTCAACATCACCTGATCCACTGAACCAGTTTCGCTGTTACGCAGGAATGTCGAAGCGTCTCTTTTAGTGTATCGTTTCGTGGTTCCGTCCAACTGAAACAAAAAAGTAATTAGTTTCATACACCTCTCATCGCAAAATCAAAAACCTACCTCATCGTCGTTTTCTGGTAAAGTCATGGTCTTCCCGATGATCACATCATCTCCGGACACACGAATACCGGGGGAAATTATACCGTCATCGTCCAGTTTGTCATAAAGGGCGTTCCTCATACCTTGACAGGTTTGCCTGGTTGGTTTCTCGAACTGCTCCTCCTGGTCGCCAATTCGCTTCGATTCGGCGTCTTTATAGGAACGATAAAACACGGATCTGTAAACAATATTCGCCATCAAAAATTATATAATGGCATTAAGTATCAAATACATTTTTTAATGTACCCCACACCTGACACCATTTATGTGCTGACAGCATTTATGTACTTACCGGAAAAATCCCCTTTCCACAGCAGACGCGTTCAGAATAACAGAATCTTCTTGATTATAACCAGTATAACAAGCAATAGCAACTATACTGTTGATCCCGGCTGGTAACTCTCTGAACCGCAGATACTCCATAGACCTGGTAGTGACCAGAGGCTTGTGTGGGTAGTATAGCACGTGGGCCAGGGTGTCCATCCGCACGTGGAAATTTGTAATGTAGACCCCCATAGCTTGCTTACCCATAGCGCTCTGGTAGGTGTTCCTTGGGCTCTGGTTATGATCGGGGAAAGGTATAATGGACGCGCAAACGCCTAAGATCATGGCCGGGTGGATTTCGCAGTGGGTGTAGGTCGTACAATAGGCATATTCTTTGTCCTGCCGAAGATCCTCAGGATTCATCGCAATCATGACAGTTTCTTCTTCAAGAGTGTCGATGTATTCTACCACACCTGAAGTTGAAATCAACTACTTGTTACACATTCCATCAATATGCAGTGAAAAATAACTCACCAGAAGCAACCAACACCTGCCAACCGTAGTTGTTGTATTCCCTTTCTTTCAACATGTCGACGTGTCTCTTTTTTAGCAACAGCTGACCGTTCTCTACAATCAGCAGAGGCCTACAAATTCTTCCGGCGTCTGTGTAGATCCTGATTTCTCTGTCACGAATATCTCTTATCATCGATACCTCGGAGACTATGATGTCCATCTGACGTCGAAGTTTACGGAGGGTCGCCATGAGCTGTTCGGGGTCTCTGTGTATTCCAACCTAATGCCAAAAGATACTTGAGAAAGTCCCGAATACTTGTGATGCACTGTTTGGAACCTTTGGTGGAGTATTGAATATTACTGGAGTTTTTTTTTCAGTTTGATCTTCCGCTTGAAGATGATCACTCGGTGATCGAAACACGTTTCGAGGTTTTAAAATAACGGTTTGGTGTTGGGACAAATCTCCAGTGATATTCAAAGTCCCGAATAGAAGATTAGTAATAGGAAATCATTTATCCTTTGATGACATTGTTAGTGATCCAAATACAACCTTCGACTAGTCACAACTCACTTATATAACATTATTGAACAAAAGGGAAGTAGTAAGAACGATATCATCTTCACTTGCATTTTTTTTCTGATAACAAACTTGGATTCCGTAACACTAAACTTCAAATCATTATATTGAAGCACTGTACAAGTATCTGAGAGATCAGCATTGTGTCATCAACAAAAAAAACTGTTATATTTCTCAAAACATCTGGTCCAAAACTTGGACCTTGTGGTACTTCAGTATTTATTAGATTTGTCTGATTATTCATTATATTTTACTATCTGTCCCTTCTCTATCAAAAACACTTGTAAGGCACTTGAAAGATAAATGTTTTCATTATTAAAAAAATAATAATGAAAAACTTGCGAAAAATTTATAGAAAGTGAATACTCACCCAACATCCGTTAACGAAGATCTTCGTAGCATTTGCGATGGCTGAGGGAGCTATTTCTTCCAAGTTCTCCATCGACCATTCCTCCAAGAACTCCAAAATGGGGGACGGTTGGGATCCCACAGAGATATAAGCCATCAGGGCGAGATTTTTGACGAGACCGACGGCAGCTCCTTCTGGTGTTTCTGCGGGGCAAATCATGCCCCACAGGGTGTTGTGCAACTGACGCGGTTTGGCCAGTTTACCGTCGCGACCAATGGGCGA
This sequence comes from Leptinotarsa undecemlineata, assembly GCA_015342065.1. Lineage (NCBI taxonomy): Eukaryota > Metazoa > Arthropoda > Insecta > Coleoptera > Chrysomelidae > Leptinotarsa > Leptinotarsa undecemlineata. The sequence continues at coordinate 4,811 of WOGP01003255.1, forward strand.
GTTGACGCGCCGTAAATGGGATAATGTCGAAGCGAATGTCAGTCGATTCAATACCTAGAGAAGTGGGAGTGAGACAGAAAAATATACCTTAGTACTTTGGAATCAATTATTGTTGCAAACAAAAAGCATAAGTGATAATGAAAATATATATATGGGAGAGAGAAATATTCTTTATTGTCTGAAAAACGAACACTCTTATTGACAAAGCGTATCATTTTATGTTGATGGTATAAAAAATAGATACATAACAAAACACATATCAATCAGAAGATAAACCTGAATAATTTAAAACGAGACATATAACAAAATATTAATTAATCAGAAAATAATGATTGAAGGTACATATATCAAATGCTACATCACACCGAAGTAATTAAATTGTCACAAGATGACTTTAGTATTGGAATTGAATCCGATTTAAAAAGTTTCATTTGAAAAGTCAGCAACACAATAGTTTGGTTTCTTACTGAGTAAGATATTCAATGTTTTTTTATTTAACAAATAATGATGGACAAGAATTTCGTATAGGAACTATCAACAAGGAAGGAAGGTCAAAGGTACGCTTTCTATAGTCCTCAAGGACATGTATTGGAGTTAAACATCAAGGTCATATGACGCGCACTTAGTTCAATGTCAAGCGTATCTATTCAAAGCCAGAAGTGTATGGTGGAGAAACAGATGTGCGACAAACACTTGAGAGTGATATTCAAAACTGAGTTAGGGATTTGACCTTGAAGATGATCAAGGTTGAATGGGAAGTGTTACCTGTGTCATATGTAAGCCACGTTAGTGGCTTACATATGACACAGTTTAAGGTCATTGCCAAAGTCATCTGAAGGTTACCAGGTCTAAGGTCTTTCAAGGTCAAGTGGTGAGAGGAGGACCTGGAATCGGTAACAATCAACTACTTTTTGGTCGATTTTTTGCTTCACGCATGTAGCGTATTGCCTGTTTTTGTTGGACTGAACTAGCCTACATGTGATTGTTACTAACCCCTCAGAAAGCAATGCCATAACGCAGGTGGGATTCGATTGATGAATGATAAACCATCTTTGCGTTCAACAGTGGAAGTTCATTGGGTATGACATCAAGATGCTAATATGCTTTTGATAGCCTCAATAAAATAGAAATTTAGTCTGCTATCAATGTGTAACCCCAGGAATTTTGTATGACGTTTGTTCTCAAGTGACTCTTCTAGTGAAATATTTTCAATCTGCCCCCTGACAACAGCGACAACAATGGTTTTTGGACATTGGAAGAAAGCTTATTTGAGATATACCATTTTCCAATTACGATACTATCATTATGAATTAATTAATTCAAGGACTCTATATCCGAACTAAGCCACATCATGGTGATGTGATCGACATACAGTGTAAAATTTTCAGATATTTTGACATTCAGCAAATCAGTGGTATACACCAAAAAGAAGAGCAGGCCCAATGTTGAGCCTTGAGGTACGTCAATCTTCATGTATGCTTTTTTTTTAGAGAGTATTATTGCTTTTACTATATGGCTTCGACCTGACAGCTAGGAATAACACCATTCAAGGGAAACTCTTCTAATTCCCTAGTGCTGAAGTTTCTGTAACAGTATTTCATGATTCACATAGTCGAATGTTTTTGATAAATCACAAAATACTGCCGCTATCATCTCATCATTATTCAACTCAGTGTATACTTTTTTTAGGAATGAGAAAATGCCATCATAAAGATATGCCAATTTGAAATGTAAGGAGTTAGACATAGAGTTTGAAGAGAAAATCTAAAATGGGGCATTTGTAAAAAAATCATACCTGTGACACTCCCGCTCGAGCCTGATGAGCCTTCTTTTGGTCACCCCAATTCCCTGTGGCAAGCGAATATCTAAGACCATCCGTTATCAATTTTGTCTTTATAGCCAGATCCAAATTGAAGTCTTTTCCTTTATCGATGAACTTCTGGGCATACATCCGGACTTCCTTCATTAAATTCTTGAACAAACTGATAAAAAAAAATACAGTTCACGAAACCATGAATGTAAAATATGATAATACATTACCCTCTGAAAAGGAAAGCTAATAACGGTCCGGCCAAATCCAATCTTTTGTTACCGTAGTGATCTCTGTCGTCCAGTTCCCTACGACCCAATGCTGCTAAGAGCAGTCTATGAACCATGTAACTGAAAAACAAAATAGTTTTTCAGGATAAGAGACAAAAGAAAATGCCATCTAGCAAAAAAAAAGGGAAGGAAAGTTTGTTATAAGGTTGACATTCTTTGATCTCTAATAAATAAGACATTCTGTAGTAATCTCTGTATGAGTAAACAATAAATTTCACTGAAAATAATAGTAATTTATATCCCTGAACCCTAAAATTTAAGTTTATTTTAGTCTGATCACGGTTTTACTTCCATTGAAGGCAATGGGAAATGTTCCTCGATTTGGGTTTTTACAGCAAATGCAAGTTAGAACAAAATAAAGTTCATGAGTTTTTCAAATTCACTTCGAAAAGCAAAATATAAATTATAGTTCAATACCACGTCCACAAGCCACATAAACAAAAGTTGTTTTGTTATTTATTCATATAGAGGAAGATAGGTTAGGTGCACAAAATGTCATATGTCACAGAATGTCTCAGAACTCTGAACATAAGTAAACAGAACAGCACTCCTCTGAAATATGTCATCTTTGTTTGTCTCATTCAGGTAACAGATTCATTGTCCTTTGATTTTCGTCAGGAGGAATATTCCCCATTACATAATTGTATAGAACGTGTCACAACAACTGAAGTAGAGACAAAAAAAAAGGAAAAGTTGGAATGTAAAATGATAATAGTAATTATAGTTCACTGAACGAAATCCCAATTTTTCTCAACTGACTACAGACCAAGGTCCTTTCGCCTGTGTTACAAAATTCCTTTAAATCGCATAGACTTTGTGCAAGACTCACCCCAAAAAATATGCCTTCTTTGTTTCACAAAAATCGGACACTCCCACGTGGGGCAACATTTCCTTCTGCAAAATTTCCCTAGCGTATTTCACACGTTTCTCTTTGGTAACACCAGGCCTAGCTCCTCTAGCACCAATGAAGTTCAAGGCTATATTTTGTTCCTGGATAACAAAAGCCTCATCCAAAGAAGGCTTGACCATCTCCATCAGCTCCGGATCGTCAAAGTCATAGATTATATGTTCGAGAATGTCGCGATCAGCTACGAAACCCAAAGCTCGAAACACGATCATGATGGGTATTTCTTGTTTGATATATGGAAGGATAGCAATGATTCGCTGACCAATAGCTGCCTTTTTGATAGCTTGGCCCCCTCTGGCCATCATGTTGACCCATAGAGTAGAAGTAGGTCTCGAACTGTGTTCCAAGCAAGACCGGATTTCTGATTTGTAAGCATACTTGCCATCTTTCATGGAAAATACATACACAGTATTCGTCGCCATCTTTTCTTGGGCAATCAGTACCTTTTCTGATCCGTTTATAATGAAATATCCCCCAGGATCTAGGGGACACTCGTTCAATTCCGTCAGATCTCGATCTGTCAAACCACTAAGCAAGCAGTACGTTGAACGCAACATGATCGGGATTTTACCAATGAACGTCTTTTGATGCTGGGTTTCGATAGGATCCTCCCCGTCCTTAACAATAGTCTTGGTTATATCGACGTACAGAGGAGCTGAATATGTGAGATTCCTCAGTCGGGCCTCGTTGGGCATCATAGGAGAGGGAGCCCCATCTTTCTCCCAATGAGTGGGCTTTGACAGGTAAATCTGTTCGAACTTCAACAAAAATCTGGGTGGGTTTTCGATTTCTCCTGCTATGTGCTGGGCCTCTGCCTGGAGGTCGATCTGAGGGGAGTCTTCAACTATTCTCTGCACGGACATTTGTATGAATTCATCGAAACTGTCGAGTTGTTGCCGTACCAAGCCCTTTTCGTCAAAATAAGCGTTGATGACAATCCAACAGGCTTCTTGCCAAAGTTCTGCGCTGATTTCTTCGGAGTCTTCATCTTCGAATTGATCTAGAAGAGTTTAATAGATTAGGACGTGTATTAGCGGAAAATGTAGGATATATCTGATCTAATTATTTTCTAAAGAATGGACTTACCATCATCTTGTTCATACATATTGGAGTATATGAATTCAACGTCTATATAATGTGTTGCTGTAGTTATAATCAAAAGCAAAGAATATTTATAGTTGTATACTAAGGAAGTGCGAGAGTATTAAAAATTAGTAAATATGATCCACTGCTCGACCCAAAACTGACAAATTGATGTGCAACATTTCATTATATTGTATTAATAATCTTCTTCTTTTCTTTCCTGTAGTGGCCTAAGCTACTGGAGCTTTCCAGTCAATAGTTTACTGCTTTGTCAGAAATCAAATGGGGTCACTGGAGAATGAATCTGGACAACTGGAAAAACAAGAAAAATCCAGTCTGTGATATGTGATAGATACACGAGTTACTCGGTACTTGGTTTCTGCACAATAATGCACACATCATGCACTAAAATTCAAGCTAGTCAATTGCAACTTGAGGTCGGAGGATGACAGGAATGGGATTTCCACAGAATTGTTTTTCAGGCATATATAATGGATTCAGTAAAATCGGTTGGAAGTGATCCTCTGGGATGCAGAGATTATTACACAAGATACGAATTTGATCTTCATTGAGTGGACAACTGAAAATAATAATAATAATCTTCATTGGTTTCAAAGGCCTAAGAGGCATAAAACAAGTATAAGAAATTTGAACATAGATTAGGCAAACAATATGTGTACTTCAAAATTTCATAAGGAGCAAGAGAGTTCACTTCGAAGATAAGAACTCGTCCATTGTATAATACGAGTGATCCAGTAAGTATGTAGTATGTAATAAGTCGAGAGATAATCAGCGTATAACGTTAATTCAAAATGTGAGAGGTATTTTCCAATGTCTGCTATGTAGATTGGAAATAGAGCTGGAGCAAGAACACTCCCCTGAGGAACTCTAACTTCCACGGGTGCAAGATGAGAGTGTGTGGAAGACTTACGAACGATGCGATTCGTTGTTTGGAGACGTTGATAGACATAATCTCAGCGTGTGTTTATGATTGCAGATTTGACATCTGACATAACAATTTTATACATTCGTCTTTTTCTCTATTGGTTTCAGTGAAGTACTCGACAAAGTATATGTGTGGAAAATATAAATATATATATATATATATATATATGTAAATGTTTTGCTAGCAAAACATGTTGTGATAAATTTTTCAAATAAAGTTTGTGGATATCAAATCGTGAGGTGTAGTTTTTGAAATTATATGGAATAAATTACAGGGAAAATGGAAAACAGTTTATCTGATTGTTGATCGCAGTTGAAACTGACAGGAACTGGACATGTTCAAAAAAATACGAAAAATCTGGAAAACGGTACACAAACTACAAACTGTGGGGTTTGTGGAATTCAATTTTGAATAGGGCGAACTTATTGCGTCGGATATACAAGCTCAGCGGAATATGAAGCAGTGTAGCGGAATTTTGGTTTCTGTGTAGCGACATTTTTGTTCATCCTGTTGGCATCACTGCATCTTATAAATGACACCTAACGTCAAAGTTGACAGTGACAACAACTTTGTTTTGATTTTGAATATTTTGTAATTTTCAATACAATAAAAAAACAGCAATTTTGAAGTATTGTACATAGACAAACAAAAAAAAAAACTCGAGTATTGAACTTATTCTGTGGTATAGCAAAATTGTCAATATTATTGAATATGGCTGAGAAAAAGCCAAATCCTCTAGACATAAATGGGCCCAACTTTAATCCCAATATGTATCTAGACAAACTATTCAAAGTTTGGTTAGTAACATCCAAATATAAACATTTTACTCAACATCTTCTTTTCAGGATTACACTCTAAAACAAATCATGGACCACGAAAATGAAGTTATCAAAGACACCCAAACTCTTCATTCTGATATGCAAACCTTAGTCTATGAAAACTATAATAAATTCATCTCAGCAACAGATACGATAAAAAAAGTATTCAGGATGAACAAGTATTGTAGTGGAGTAACCAAACCTGATTTGTTGTAGATGAAGAACGATTTCAAGAAAATGGAAACGGAAATGGATCTGCTGGCTTCCAATATGTCTTCGATTACTTCTTTCTCAGATCAGATCAATTCCACTTTACAGGGAACAAGAGAGAAAATCAGCAAACTATCTGGAATACATACTCTGCTTCAGAAGTTGCAGTTTCTATTCAAATTGCCTACTACTTTGAAGGCTAGGATGGAAGAGAAAAATTATTTGCAGGTATTAATTTAATATCCTAAATGATTGTTTTTTCATCCAATACAATTTTTTCAAAGTAGCTTAAAAAATTCTTCATGGAGCAAAAGAATTCCCAAAGTAACTCTAGATTTTGATCTCCTTTTTTAACTTATTTCAATTGATTCATAAAAAGGTGAATCCCTACTTTGACAGCAATTAGTAAAAATTCAAGTAGAAGAAACTCAAATATGGGGTTCCACAGGGCTTGGTTCTGGGTCCGGTTCTTTTCTTAATATATGTGATTATTAAAGTCATGGTCCTCAAGAAAGTTAATAAAAGAAGAAACTCAATGAAATGAAAATGAAACAAAACAAGCCTTCCCAATTTCAAATTGCAGGCTACCCAAGATTATCTACATGCTCAACGAGTTCTACAACAATACGGAGACATGCCTTCGTTTCAAGGCATCAAAAGCGACTGCGAATCAATCTTAATCGAACTGAAGGCAGAACTGCGCATTCAATTTTCAAATTCGAATGCATCTGCCAAGGAGTTGGCTGAATCAGTTGATCTATTGCTCCAACTCGATGAACCTGCTAAGGAGCTCTGCACAGAGTTCTTGTCTTGCGCAGAAAAACGTCTGGGTGAGCAGCTGGTAATGCTGAAGGACCAAATCGAGCAGAGGGATATTATTGAGTTTGTCGATTTGGGGTGCTCTGGGTTTTTGAGCGATTTGTGTCTTGTCGTGGCTTCGTTTCATGATATGTTCATCAACAGGGTGTATACTGAGCACGTGGAAAACAGGTGAGCATTGTTGGTCCTCAGATAATAATAATAGTATTTACTCAAATTTCAGTGACATTTTTGAGAATTTCGCAGCTGTGGAGTTAGATTCATTTGTGAAACAGAACATGACCAAGTATTTTGATCTTGTTCAGACCAAAGTTGACTCTGAGCAGGATGTAGGAGACACGAGCACACTAGTACAAGCTTTAGACAGGTTTTACAGGAGAATAGAATCCAATACTTTGTGCAAAGATGTGGATTTTGCAAAGTAAGTTTTCTGTTGATGGGAACTTCTGAATGTATTTTGATATTGGTGTTTAAAAAATTTCATCAATTTGACAATTTGAAATGTAGTCTTGACCGATATATAAATATATATACTTTGAAAGAGGTGTTGAACAAAAATTCAAATTTTCAGATATTTTGAGGTTTCTATTTTTTCAGAAACATATCTCCTTGTTTTGAAATAAAAATTTGATACCTAATATAGGCTCTTGGTTTTTAGGATTGTTACAGATATTGTAATACATGCTACAGATAC
>WOGP01003256.1:0-15466 GCA_015342065.1 Leptinotarsa undecemlineata
GACGGGACGGGACGGGACGGGACGGGACGGGACGGGACGGGACGGGACGGGACGGGACGGGACGGGACGGGACAGAATAGTAATGATAGGATAGGATAGAATAGGATAAATGGAATAGAATATAAATAATCCATGAATGTGCTAATAATGACCACTTGAATTAATTCAATGTTACAAAAATAACAGTACTATATCATAACAAACAGAACAATTACAGTAAATATATTGAAATAGTGAAAGTATTCTTCGATATTATCAGGCATCATTTGTAATGAAATATTTTCGGTTTTTTTTTCAATAAAATATGTTCTAGATAAACAAGGTGGGCCATGGAAAAGTTAACATGGAGGTTTTGGGTGATAATCTTGCAAATCCCAAAAAACGCTCAGACAGGTCGGAATTTATTGGGAGGGAGACGGTTTTTTCTCCCCATTTACAGCGTCGTCACTTCAACCCTGGAGCAGAGAGTTGAACAACCCTTGACTTGACCTTGGGAACTGGGAGCGTGTCGCACATCGTTTGAAAGATTTTGGAATTCTCTAAACAAAGGTGTACATTTTTTTTCAATTTGGATGAACCATATTAAATTTAGAGTTGAAGTTATTTACTTTATTCTCATGTTAGCATATGCTCAAAATGGGCACATCAAGCTTCCATGCAATAATAGAGATTCTGCTGGAAGCGTTCTCGAACATTGTGGAGCATTTCTGGAGTGATTTGGTGACATTCTTTTGTGATTCGTTGCCGTTAATCTTCGAGTGATGCAGGAGGAGTATAGTAAGTTATGCTTTTCTAATGACCCCACAGAAAGAAATCTAATGGCGAAAGGTCTGGTGATCGTAATGGCCATTCGATAGTGCCCCGCCTCCCAATCAAGTGATCCGGAAAAGTCTGATCTGAATACTGCCGAACAGGCAGAGCATAGTGCGGAGGAGCTCCATTTTGTTTAAATATTAACAGATCCTCCCGATAATTGTAGTCATTTTCAATAATATCAGTGAGAAGGGGATTAATAGTATCTTCCGGAATTTCCAGATACATTTATCCGATTGAATTGTCTTCTGAAAAGAATGGGTTGGGTAAACAATACGGTCACCAAAATTTCCAGCCCATACATTTAATTTTTGTGAACGTTGAGAATGCACTTCATAAAAAATGTGAGAAATTCAATCAGCCCAATAGCGACAATTATGGCGATTACCTGTGCCATTAAAAAAAAGGACATTAATGACTGAAGCAAACAAACAAACAAGCAAACAAAATGTGGATTTTCCACCGCTCGTTCACTAATCAACTTGCAAAATTACAAGCGTCGATCGAAATTATCTTCATTCAGTTCTTGCGTTAATTCAATCTTGTAATAATGCATTTTGTGGGTTTTTAAAACACGCCGAATGCTAATTCGTAACACCCCGGAAACAACTACTAACCTTCTTGTGCTGAAAGTATGGTCAAGCTCAACATAGCCCAGAATTGCCACTTGTATCGCCTCATTTGTTACTGATGATTCTATTTGCCGTTTTTTATTTGCTACAGATCCAGTTGCGAGGAAATTTTGCAATTAAATCGAAAACATACTGTCGCGACACATTCTTCCCATGTTGTTGATTGAACAGTTCAGCGGCACTCGCAGCACAACATCTATTTCCATAGTACAGTTCAGCCAACTCAACCCTCTCTCCAGTTGTGTAAACCATTGTTTCTTCAGCAACACTTTACGGCACTCACTACGAGTAATAATGTAATCACTTTTAACATAAAAATGAGAAATAGAAACAGCATTTTTAACTATTTCTCAATTGTAATAGTGATTTTATCAGAAAAGAACTGAAAAAAAAAGTAGCGTAAGAAACAAATGAAAGAGTTCCAAATACATTCCAACTGAGTAGTGGCGTACAAAAATTTGTTACTATTAACAATATTGAAAAAGTTAATTATCAAAAAAAACTCTTTCAAATACATCCAAATTTGAAAAAAATATACAGCATTGTTTTGAGAGTTCCAAGATCTTTCAAGCGATGTACGACTCGCCCCCTATTCCCTATTAAAATTCCAAGAGTTGTTCATCCCTCTGCTCCGGGGTTGAAGTGACGACGCTCTAAATGGAGAAAAAACTGTCCTCCTCCCAATAAAAATCGTTTTTTTGGATTTGCAAGATTAGTACCTAAAATCTCCATGTCAAGTATTCGATGACCCACCCTGTATGCACATATAATTTAGTTTAACTTTGTCTCTTCGTCTTTTTAACAAAAATTCAGTGTATAGTGCTTGAAAGTCATCTAAAAAGCTTATAATACTTCAATTATTAGATTCACATAACTATTACATAAGGACATATTGTAAAATTAATTTAAGACTAGTTGATAAGGCAATATTGTGAAATTAATTCAAGACACTTCAGGAACTGGTACCTAGAAGAGGTTTCTATGGTATAAATAAGGATATCTTTGTAAGTATGGTTAGTTTGATCTTCCTCTTGAAGATGATCACTTGGTGATCGAAACACGTCTCGAGGTGTTGAAATAACGGTTTAGTGTTGAGAAAAAACTTCAGTAATATTACATACATACCAAAGGTTCCAAACAGTGCACCACAAAAACGGATAGTTATTTAATTCTATTCGGTCATTCAGTAAATTACTCGAATCTTTAAATCTATTCATTTCTTGACGTTCTAGAAGATTGAGTTTCAAACTTTTCTCTTCTAAATTTAACACGGCATATGTCATTCTGCTAAAAGGTGGTTTGCACATTTGCACATATGCAAATGTGCAAAATTTTATTAGTTCTATATCGAAATTGTTTTGTTCGAATAATGAAGTTGAGGATTCCAGAAAACCCAGTCATGAAAACTAAAATTCCAGGTCGTTTAAATGTATATGAGCGGAATGAATTTGACAATCCAAAATTGGATCGGATCCACCCCGAGCACTTGAAATAGCTACATCGTTGAACTCATACATGCACCCCGATCATAAATTCATTGAGACACTTGTTAGCTTAACATAAATGTGCTCCAGTCTCATTACTTTCTATACTGTCAGCCGCAGACTAAGGCAGTTCAGCTCAACTGGAAATTACTTTTTGAATAGTTTGGCGCGCTCCACACAAGACAGAGAGTTTGATATAGAGTTACAGTTCAACTCCAAGGGGTAAATTCGGCTCTGTCAAATGAAGTTGTTCGGAAACAACATCCGATCGATGTTTATCTTTCTGGATAAAACCCATGCCTGGGTTTTTGTGGCATTGAATTAAACCTGGTTACTTTATGCCAAATCGACCGTTCTAGTATTTCTAATGTCAAAATTGTTAATAATTTTGAGCCATACCACAATATTCTAACAAAATTTCCAAATCTCACTAGATTTTCTGTGAATCCATTGACCAACTCTTCTTCAGTGTATCATCAAATTCTGACAAATAGACCTCCTGTTAATTTCAAAGTAAGAAAATTTAATCCTGATAAGCCGACACCAGCCAAGAAAGAATTCTCCTACATGATGAAACAAGGTATTGTTGGGCTGTCAAAAAGTCCTTGGGCGAGCCCACTCCATATGGTTAGGAAAAGTAATGGTGATTGGAGACCTTGCGGTGACTATAGTCGGTGACTATAGACTGTTCCAGATCGCTATCCAATTCCTAATATTGAATATTTCACCTACTATCTAGCCGATAAAAGAGTGTTTTCTAAAATTGACTCAGTCAGAGCATTCCATCAAATTCCTGTGGCTCCAGAAGATATAGAGAAAACCGCGGTTATAACTCCCTTTGGACTTATCGAATATATTAAAATGCCTTTTGGATTAAGGAATGCAGCTCAAACATGTCATCGTTTTGTACATCAAATAACACGGGACCTTGATTTTTGTTTTCCGTACGTTGATGATTTCTTAATATGCTCTAAAAATGAAGAAGAGCACAAGAATCATTTAAAGCATTACTAAGCCGCTTAGAAGAATATGGAGTTGTTATTAATCCTGAAAAATGTGAATTTGGTAAAGATACAATTGAGTTTCTTGGGTTCGTCATCTCTGCAGAAGGCATTAAACCATCGACAAAGAAAGTTGAATCAATTTTGAAGTATTATAAACCGAAAGATCTGGTTTCTTTAAGACGGTTTCTGGGTATGGTAAACTCTTATGGAATAACAATACCAAAAGCTGCAGAGATTAAGGCAACATGAAATGATTTCCAAAAGGGAAACCCAAAGAAACACCAGATGTTGAAATGGTTAGAAGAACAAAATAAGGTATTTGATACCCTAGCAGCGAATGCTGCTTTACTTGTTCACCCAACAGATTCACCTGTAGCACTAATGGTGAATGCTTCTGATTTTTCTATTGGAGCAGTGATACAACAGAAAAAGGATGATAATTGGATGTCTTTAGGATTTTTCTTCAAAAAACTCAGTGCAACAAAATAAATAGAGCGCCTATGATCGTCAACTTTCAGCAATATATGAGGCAGTTGAACACTTTCGATATATGTTAGAAAGACTTTAAAAAATGGACTCAGTGCTGTATTCCATGTCAAATATCCAAAATTAGTAAACATGTGGTAAGTCGAGTAGGTGTTTATGAAGTACCTAAAAGTCGTTTCGAAATGTTAATATCGACTTGGTTGACCACTTCCTCCACCAAATGGATATACGTACCGTTTAACTAGCATAGATAGATATTCAAGATGGCCTGAAGCTTTTCCTATAACCAATATAACTGCAGAAACGGTTGCCAAGAAATTTTGTGAAGGATGGATTTCTCGATTTAGAGTTCCGTTCAGAATAACGACCGACGAAGGAAGACAATTTGAATCTTCACTTTTCAAAGAATTCTCAAAATTGCTGGGTATGCAGCGTATAAGAACGTCAGCTTACCACCCATCGGCTAATGGAATGATTGAGAGATTTCATCGCACATTGAAGGCAGCACTGAAGTGCCATGAATCAGAAAAGTGGACGGATCTCCTTCCAACAATTTTACTGGGAATCAGGGTTTCAGTAAAGGAACAATTGCAGTGTTTAAGTGCTGAATTGGTGTATGGAACAACCTTCGGGATCCCAGGAGAACGTATAATAGAAAGGAATGTTCTTTTCGCTACTTATCCACAGTTTCTTCAAAATCTTAGAGAAAACATGATAAAAATGACAGCAACGCCTGAAGCTGATCACGATAAACAAAAAATATTCTTACAAAACGAAATATCAACTTGTTCACATGTGTTCATTAGAGTTGACACTGTTAAAACCTTCAAACCCTTCGAACACCTTATAATGGACCATTCAGTGTGATTAACAGAAACGAGAACTTCATTAGTCAATGGAAAACATAAATATATTAGTATTGACCGTTTGAAACCAGCGTTTGTTGAAGCATACGAGAGAGAAAGAACTAGAGAAAAAACATGTGAAACACAAAAGATACAGAGAAGCACCAAAAATATTGTTCATTTCGAGTGACCATCTTCCGTGGAGGGGAAGTACTGTGGTGACCATTATGGCTCATCCTGTATATGTGTTCCTATACTTGGCGATATATTTTATTATAAAAAACAAAGTAGCATAATGTTGTCATAATAAGAAAACTCAGGTTGTTAAATTGATTATTTAAAAACCAACATTTTTAATAAAAGTATTTCGAGTTGTTCTAGGCAAGAATTAATTCCATAATAAAAAAAGCTTGTCGCGATGCCTAGAAGAAATCCCTACATATTCAGTCAGATGAAATTCACATAAAATTTTAAATTACATTAACAACATTCATTTATGAATTTAAAGTCGTGAATGAATGTGGTTGATGTGATTCAAAATTTCATTTTGATATTTTTAGGGCACCTTAATACAAGCTTGTTTTAAAAGTTTTTTTAAACTGGTTAAAGTGGTCGACGACCACTTGCTGGGAACATTCCTTCAGGAAGCTGGCAAACCATTCACAAAAATTATCCGACAAGCCATAGCATCGAAGTTTGGTCAGCAATCCCTCATGCCACACACGGTCTCTCCTATACACACTCCCCATAATTTTTTTTATTCACTGATAGCAAAGCGAGTGGTCTATAGTTATTTGCAAGATTTTTCTTCCCCTTTTTGGGAATAGGAAATTAGTATTTTTGAAATGTTCGCAGACCTGCAGTTTGAACAGAGTGGTTTGGGGTTGACATTCGGATCTCTGCAATTGACATTTCTGAATGCCTGTAGGTATTCGTAACATGAACCCAAGAATATAAGATTCAAGAAAACCACGAGTATTTCAAGAATAGGGCCACAGACTTCTTTTGTTACTTATGAGTAAACTCGCTGTTCAAATCCTAATTAGATTAACGCATTCATGGGGAAACTCTTTTGGCTTTCTGCTTCTCCATCACTTTATAGGAAGTGGAAACTTCAGAAGAATGGAACAAAAGTACATCATCAAAAACTCTTAACAAAGATGTGAGGATCATGCACAGAAACTAGTGTCTCTTAAGAAACTCTCCTTTTTACTTTCAAGTGACAATTTATTGTGATCAGTTTACAAAACCGCAACACGTGTTTCGCTATACAATAGCTAACTCAAGCGTGTTTATACTGACTAAATTATACTCAATTATTGCTCAATATAACAAGCAATTTGACTTATATGACCTTTTACATCATCAATGACTAATAATTTTACCAGAGTTCAGATATAAACTAATGAAAAATATTCTGAAAGAAATTTAACTCTTTGAATATTTACCAATATCCACATTGGAAAACATATACATAAAGGAGAAGAATTCATGGTACTGGATGCAGCCTGTAAAGTCGTCAGGAGTTCGGATCCCCTTTTCTAAATTGTCCGTGACCATGAGAGAGCAGCCATTGGACAATTTCTCTTTAGGGCAGCTGCCCGAGCAGCTGATGAACTCAGTATAGTTTTCGACACTGAACGAGGTGACCACAACTCTGTCACCGAGTTGGAACCCGTTCAACAAAACGGATAAAATATCGAGATTTTCTCTTCAAACCGTGCAGACTCTATCCAGATCACTCTGTCAAGATGGTTGTTCTAATTATTGGAGTCCCTGGTGGAATGATGTCCTCTCTACTCTTGCCAATTTTATTATTTGCCCATGTTGTTGAATGCTATATCCATCCTTAGTGATTTGGCAAAACAGACAACTAATTTGACAGATATAGATACAACAAGTTGGCCATTATCAATTGTTCGGAAGTCCCTGTTGTAAGACCCTTTATGTAGACAGATACACTGTGACTTTCTTGTTCTTTGTTCCATAGCACCAACTCGACAACAATATCACTTTCAATATTAAAACAGTGTGACTTATAATTGGGATAAACAAATGTTCTTCATATACCATGTTAGTCAATGAGAAATTTTCTCTACATTCCTTTATCAGATTTGGAGTGATTTTGTAGAATCCAACAACACCAACGAGGACTAGTTTTGGTGAATAATAACGCCGTTTTCGGTTTGAAGAAACCAGTGAACATTTATCTTTATAACGATTAACAGAGGAGTTTCATTGGAATTTGAGAGAAATATGCAAGTACATAGCCAATCATACAGAATATGGCGAAATTCTAATGTAACAGAAATTTTAGTAAGTATAACTATATTATTATTTGCCATTTAATTGGAGAACTACCTTATTATCCTTGTACATGATGTTTTTCCAGGAATTTCATACAAAAGAGATATTGGAATCGATGATGATGATAAAAAATAGATCATAATAAGACATGAATAAAAGGAGTTTCCAAACTTTTTCAGTACCGATCATTATGTTTGCAATTCAAAAACTTCCAAGTACGCTACTGTTTATTCGTGGTCGATAATTCCTACATTGAAGTTTAGGAAAGATGGAATATGCCAAACAGAATTTTGCTCAGAGAAAATTCGAGTTGAGATTAAGATCACTTGAGCTGAACATATAATCCAATATATGTTTAGGTAAGGAGAGAAGTTGTATCCGGTTAAGTCAACTTCCCTGAAATTATGTTTCAGGTGAATCTAATCCAATCCCGGGTAGTGGGATCTCTGAATCCATGAGAAATAGGCTGGGGATTGAATAAAAATTGAAAAGAAGGACTATAATTGAATTGAAAAGTTATTATTTTTAGGCTAGATTAGATTTAAAAAAAACGTTTTTCAGATGGCGCTATTATTATTGAATCCAAATGATTTTCAGTTAACCCTAACGTTCAGAAGACACGTGTATGAATTTCAGAGCTGTCGGATTTGTGGGATAGAACATTTTCAATGGAGCCACTTTTGATAGATTCAAGAAACTGTTAACAAAGCATTGCCTTTTGTCGAAAAATAAATCTGCTGAAGCCAAAGCTTGGCTTGATAAACATTGGTCGCACTTTGCACCAGAAAAATCAACCGTTGAGAACGATGCACATAGTGGATGCCCCAAAGAGGCTTTTACCGACGAAAACATCACAAAAGTCCAACAAAATAATGTTGGATGACCTCAAAGTGAAAATGATCGTTCTACCATGAAAAACCCATATTTATGCGTCGATATGTAATAATGGATGGAACGTGGCTCCATCATTTTACAACAGAATGAAAACGATCGTCATCAAAGTGGACTGCACGTGGTGAACAGGACTGCAAAACGTGCAAAGACGAAACAGTCGGCTGGCCAGTTTATGATATCGAAAGAATCAAAATCAAAGTATTCTTCATTGCCTATTTCCGTATAGTAAGTCTAAGGTCCAATGTGAAGAGTATACATACAATATTTACACATCTCCCACAAACAGGAGTGGGTGGGGTGGCTGAAAAAAGAGTTTGTAAAGGAAAGGGGAGGATCAGTAGGATGAGACTTCAATATCGATCCCCAACACGCCCACAGGGTGAAGCGCCACCTCATAGACCCACGACAGGCCAACAGGAGGCGCCCCCCACTGGTGTTAACGGGTGGCTCTCTGCCCAACAGAAACTCATCTCAGCATTTAGTCTCTTTCCGATTCCAGCTAAGGCTTACGCGAGATTTATCGAGATGTTACGATTTCGACACCTCATAACCTCATAAGTAGGTGTTACAGGACTATCACTAGCCTCCTATAAAATTTTCATGAAAAAAACAAGTAAAAGTATTTTGGATGCGCATGGTATATTATTCGTCGACTATCTTGAGAAAGAAAAGACCATCAACAGCGACTATTACATAAAATTATTGTAGCGTTTGATGAATAGAATCGCAGAAAAACGGCAACATTTGAAGAAAATGAAAGTGCTGTTTTATCAAGATAATCAATGAAAACGATGGCAAAATTGCATAAATTGGGCTCCGAATTGCTTCAACATCCATCGTATCCCCCAGATCTGGTCCCCAGTTACTTTTTTCTGTTCTGAAACATCAAGAGAATTCTCGCTGAAAGAAATTAGGACCGATGAAGAGAGAGTCGTCGAAACAGAGGCCTCTTTTCAAGTTAAAGACAAATCGTACTATAAAAATGGTATCGAAAAATTGTATGACCACTATAGTCATTGTATCACTTCGAATAATAAAATGGAATTTCATCAAATGAATCTTACTGGTTTCAAAGATAAAAAATATACAGAAGGTCAAAATTCCTCAATACACCTCTTTCGTTGTGTAGCCTGTCTACGATTCAATTCAATTCAATCAATTGCTTTCTTTCTTCTTCTGAAGTTTGTCTCATTTTTTATTTTAATATATAGAAACAGAAAACAAAAATATTCTCCCAATTCGAAACATTCACCTACCACAACGTTCCTACACAGGAGAATCTGGCAAATCCCTAAAGGAAAACAGTAACTTTCTGGCTAATACCACAACGTTTATTGAATTATATTCGATATACAAGTTTTCTTTAAGCATCGGTGATTGACTGTAGTTTTTATCGTTTCTATTACTTTTTGAAGTTGTCGTAATCAAGTATAAGGGACTACTTTTCGCTCATGAAAACAAACTATCTGCATGTATTGCCCACGGTTTTTACGTTAACTATTGTATAATTACTGTCTAGATTCAATTTAATTCAACGTTCTGAAATTTAAAAAATCTTAGAACGTTGTATCTCTCTTTGGTCCAGCCGCTTATAAGTTATATTTTGGGATAGGGTGGAATAGGATAACCTGAATTTTATTCAAAAATGAATTATTAAAATCTCCTACCGAAAGAATATTGCCTTCGCAACTGATTCCTTGTTTCAAGAGAGCCAATTTCTTGATGTACAGCAGCTTTTTCGTCAACATTTAATGAATAATATCCATAAGAAAAAAATACCAGTAAATAATCTAGATCATAATTATGAAACAAGAGGGAAATTAATATATGCCTGCACAAGTGCAAAAACAATTGGCCAACGTTCATGTAAATACATTGCTCCAAGGTTATATTATCTACTACCAGCTAATATAAAAGAAATAGACAAATTCAGAAAATATGAGGATGAGGTCAAAGATTGGATTATGCAGAATGGAAGAAATTTTTTTAACAATATTATACATCTAAAATACTTACGATGAAGCACAAGGCAAAGTAGGAGCTCGTTTTCATTTAATTTTATATTCTTTATTTATATTTTTTTTTTTTATTCAATTATAGTTAAAGTTTATGTATGAAGAAATCCTTATTCAGGATAGTACGTTACAGGCTAGGACCCTCGTCTTCCCTTGCTCGTACACGTATGTCGAAGACTTCTGAGGGTTTCTTAAAGGGATGCGACCGGTTGACGGGGGGAACAAATCTATTCAGTTAAGTGGCTCTGTTGGTGCGACAGCTGGGTAATGAAAAAAAAAAAAATTTAAAACAGATATATGTATGTATATATTTTGTTTGTTCTAACTCTAGCATCATCACATACAACTATCTTGAATTCTTTCGTGATGTTTACACTTTATCATTCATGTAACAATGTTTTCTTTTTGAATTATTTCCTTGAATAAACATTATCATTATTATTAACATTCCAGTTCAGAAGGGCCATTTCACATAATTTTAGTTAGTCTTCATCGAAAATTAGTATTGAGATGTCATTCCATTCGTAATTTCACACACAGAAATTTACGATTCATGCCAAACTACCCTAACGAATACTTCAAAAGTCATAAAAAATCTACTAGAAAATCAATATTTTGAAATAAAATTTCGAGACATTCATCCCAAACTACCAATACTGCAGTTTCTGGAAACTTTCCTGGCTAATACCGCGCTGGGTATTGAATTATATCGGACAGACATTTATGCAAGATGCTTAGCCTCGCCGATGTTTCTCGTTCATTCAGCAGTAGAACCGTGCTGAAATTATTCGAGTATATCACCAACATACCGGTATTAGCCTGAAAAGAAGTTGTTTTCCGCCAGGCATTTATCAGAACCTACGGTGTGGGTACTTTTCTGCACCTCATGCATTTTGTTATGACAAAAATATTCAATTTCTATTGACAAAAGTTGGTATAACATACACTGTCAACGCACATCCATGTTTCAATTAATATCTATAGGCATTTCCAAGAGACTCTTCAACGCAGTGACTATTCAGCCATTCAATACATTTTTATTCACAGCTATTTGACAGCAATTCCCAGGATCATCATAAACACTCAGTGTTATTCAAAAACTCTCCAGGAAAGTGCTCATATATATCACAGAAATAAAAACTCGCAAATTAGTTCAGAACACGGAGCTCCGCATGGCCGATACTTCATATTTTAACATATATGAACATAAAAGTTGAGAACGCTTATGAAACTCGAAGCTCTCTCAATAAAGAGCTTTAGAATAAGCACCAATAATCGTCCAACGTTGAAGAATTGAATGACCTACATTCTATAATTCCCCCTGAGTCGCAATTTAAACACATTTTGAAACAACGTGATCCTCTATCGATCTGAAACCGGTCTACCGAATGATCTCTTGATTAATGAATGTCTTTCACAGGTTGGACATGAATATCAATAAAATAAATGAACCTTTCGCAAGGTAAAAACT
Organism: Leptinotarsa undecemlineata; assembly: GCA_015342065.1. Classification (NCBI taxonomy): domain Eukaryota; kingdom Metazoa; phylum Arthropoda; class Insecta; order Coleoptera; family Chrysomelidae; genus Leptinotarsa; species Leptinotarsa undecemlineata. The sequence goes on from WOGP01003256.1 coordinate 11,952, forward strand.
TTCATGTTTAGAACGGCATTTACTACTGGTGTCATCACTTGTGGTGTTCCACAAGGCTTTATAATTGGTCCCACATTGTGGAACATATACTATGATGGGGTACTGAATCTGAAGGTGCCTAGGAAAGTTAATCTAATAGGCTACGCAGATGACCTAGCCGTAGTGGTGGTGGGAAAAAATGAAGAAAGTCTGGTAAGAACTTCCAATAGAACAGTGAAGGATATAGCTGAGTGGATGACAGCGAAACTACTCAAGCTTGCCCTTCAGAAGTCAGAGGTAGCACTGCTGGCAGCAGGCAGAAAACTGAAAAGTATCACAATTGATTTGGAGGAAACGAACATCCATAGCCAAGAATCTATTAAATACCTGGGAATCCTCATGGATCGAAGTATGAAAGTGGGAGCTCATGTTAGAAAAATAGCGGAAAAAGCGGGAAAAGCCATAAGCAACATAAGCAGGATAATGCCCAACATTGGGGGTCCTCGAGAAGGTAGCAGAAGAATTCTTTGCTCAGTCGCCCAGTCGATCATGCTGTATGGCGCAACGATTTGGAAAAGAGCCATGGAAAAAAAGGTATACAGGAATATATTACTTAGTGTTCAACGGAAAGCAGCCATGAAAATAGCGTGTACATATAAAACAACATCAAGTAAAGCTCTGCTGATGATTGCAAGAACCCCCCCCAATAGATCTGCTGGCAGAAGAGAGAGCAATGGTACAAAACAACGTAGTAAAAGGGTTAGCAAGATTACAAATTATGGAAAAATAGCAACAATCTTGGGAGATAGACGATGGAAAGGCCAACTGGACAAGAAAACTGATAAGAGACATAGAATCATGGATGAACGGAAAATGGGGAGAAGTGAATTACTTTCTCACACAAGTACTAACGGGGCATGGGTGTTTTCAGGCATATCTGTTTAGGTTTGAAGTGAGTGACACAGCAGAGTGCAAGTATTGCGGAATGATAGATACGGTAAAGGGAAGAACAGAACGCAGAAATGACGACAGGAGAATTAACACCGGAAAACATAATAGGGAAGATGCTCAAAAGTATAGAAAACTGGAAAGCCGTTAGTGAACTCTCCAAGACCATCCTGACGAAGAAGAGAAAAGAACTAGATGAATAATAAAGAAGTAATGAAGAAAAAGAAAGAGACCTGAACCATCACTACAGTCTGCTATTCCGAAGGCCGAGGGCGGTCCCAGAGTAGCCTGCTTTGAGTGTTTTTTTAGTGGGTAACAATCCAACACTATCTGGTCACAGGGCGACCAGGTGTCTTTTGAAGAATTTTCCTCTCGCCGAAAAAAAAACTACTGGCGTCAGCAACAGTAGTTACAAATCCCTTTTTTGTGTAACCTACCTACTAATACTTTGAGCCACTTCAGTGAACATGTTAAGAGTCTCCATTAGAATTAAACTCGTAAAAATAATTCTGGACTCTACACCACTGACGCCAACTCCTTCGCTTTGTGACGGTGTCTGACAAAATACGTAGCCTGTTCAAAAAATCAGGCGAATTTGAATTTTTCCAAGATATATTCATTTATTCATCAATTTCTGTTTTGTCCCCTTCAAAGTAGCCTCCCCCTTCAGCTCGTTTTCCATCCTTGAAACAGTTCTGATATGCTTTCTCAGCGATTCTGTTTTCATCTTGTAAATCATCGCAAAACGCCGTCCTTAGATAGGTCTCTTCAATATTGGGAACAAGAAAAGTCACAGGGGGGCAAATCTGGTGAATACGTTGCGTGAAGCATGGAAAACGGTGTTGTTTCTGGACAAAACATTACAAACAAGCAAGGTCTAGTGAGCAGTTGCAATATAGTGATGCAAAAACCATGAATTGTTTTTCCACTATATCGGACGTTTTTTTCGTATTGCTTCTCACAAGCGGTGCATAACTTAAAATCTTCATTCTGATGCACTTCTTCATAGTAATGGAGAAAACAATGAATTTTGTTATTGGCTCTCCTCGGCTCTCCAAGATTCGTCACCAGTAATGACCCTTTGGAGCAAAGCAGGATCGCCGTGGACGTCATTCAGAAATTCCTGAGTGTTGCTCATACGACGGTTTTTTTTTGGTCAGAATACAGCAGTTTTGGAAAGAAATTGGCTGCCACACATTGCCACATATTGCATAACATGAGCCAACTGATATGCCGACATCATCAGCAACTTCTGTAATAGTGATTCGACGATTCTCCATAACAATTTTATTCACTTTCTCAACAGTTTCATCGGTTGTTGATGTGCTGGGGCATCCAGGGCGAGCCCTGGGAATTGGATATTCTCATGCCATACCTGGTTGGAATATTCAGAGCCTCTCTAGCTCTGAGGTATATTCCCAGTGAGTGGAGAGAAGTACGAGTAGTATTTATACCCAAACCACGAAGATGGAATACACCTCATCAAAAACAATCTGACCAATTAGTCTCACATCGTTTTTCTCAAACTATGGAGAGGCTAAGTGAGGGTTACATAAAAGATGAAGTACTTCATTCAAATCAGCATGCATATACTCAGGGAAGGTCTACTGATTCGGCCCTTCACCATTTGGTTTGGCAGAATCGATAGATCATTGGACAACAAAGAATCCACCTTGGATATATTCATAGATATCGAGGGAGCATTTGATAAAACAACTTTTCCATCAATTACCCAGCAACTACACTCTAGGAATGTATTCCTGGTAGTAGAAGAAGGGGTCTTATCACCCCTTCTATGGAATATAGTTCTGGATACCCTGATTATTCAACTCAACAATACTGAATTCTACAAAATTTCATATACAGATGACATAGTTATCTTACAGACTGGCACATTTGTGAACACTCTGTGCGATAGAGCACAGGATGGGCTCAAATTATCAGAAACATGGTGTAGGGAACACTCACTGTCGATCAATCACAAGAAGACTAAGATGATCCTTTACACAAGGAAAAAAGTTTATCGGGCTTAAAACCTCCCGAAATCTTCAAAAGCAAACTTCTTTGAAGAGGTGAAATACCCTTTCGACAGGAAGCTAACATGAAACTCTCACCTACAGGGTCGAGTAAAAAGAGCATATGTGGCTTATGAGCAATGTCGGAAAACAGTGGAATGCGCATGGGGTCTTTTATCCCAGTTGGTTACCTGGATCTACACTGCAATAATAAGACCTATATTAACGTACGGAGCCATTACATGGGGACCGAAAGTTCTCCAAACAAAGGTCATCCAAAAAGTATATTAAATAAAACAACTGGCTTGTTCAAACATCACAGGAGCCATGAAAACAACACTGGACAACAATTACTGGTTTGACCCCTCTGGACTTGTTCGTTAAGTACGTTGCGTTAATGGCCATGGTACGATTGTGCACAGCTGGTGTGAACCTCGAAGTAGGAATGGGTCAACTGAGTCTGGGCCTACGGCGGGAAGCGGTTACTGTGCAACCACTGCTACAGGCAACCAGTGATGCAATTGATACCAGGTTTGTGTTTAATAAACCCTACAAAATACAAATGGAACAGAA
>WOGP01003257.1:0-15464 GCA_015342065.1 Leptinotarsa undecemlineata
CCATGTAATTCGGCTTTTTGTACAATGTTCACCAGTGGCAGGTGGTATTCGAATTTACCACACAAACAAGGACACAACATAACCGGCCTTCAAAAGGCATATGATTCAATATGCATTTTCCAATTCGAAACAAAATTATAATTTTCTAAAAAAAAAATCAATATAAATATCAAAAACTATATATTTTTAAGTTGAAAAATATGCAAGAATTGCAATCAATTCGTTTCCTCAATGGACCAAAAGTCGTGACCACGGCAACACGAGACATTTCGTCACTTTCTGGTTTCAAAGTGGTGATTCGACCTAGTGCCGTAACATCTTTTATCAAAACTAATGTACCCGGTGCAACCGGAGTTTATCCAAAAAATGGCTGGAAGATAGAAATAGAATATCATTAGGGTCTGAACTGAGAGGTGTTAATGGACGAGAGTTCAATAATGATTCGATTTGAACCAGCACCGTATAAAATTCTTCATATGTCAGAACCTGTTCTCCGATGGTCTTCATCAAATGACTCTTTGCTGATTAGATTCACGCCTCCCAAATACCTCCGAAGTGCGGTGCTGAAGGGGGGTTGAAGTGAAATTCAATATTCTCGAAGGACGCGGCCTCTTTTGAAAGTTTAAGTGGACTACTAGCTCCAATGAGATTTGGCCCGCAATCACTGCTTATCGAAGAACATCGTATTCGACGAGCTACGAAACGGTGAAGAGCTGCTAAAAAGGCATCACTTAAAAGATCTGAAGCAAGTTCGATATGAATCGCTTTCGTAGCGAGACATATGTATGCCTTCATATTGTTTGATAATAATTATAAAAAGTGGACCACCATAATCCAAACCAACGTTAGAAAAGGTCTTAATTTGTGAAATGCGTGGTAGAGAAAGATTCCCCATGGGAGGTTGTAATGATACAGGATGCGTCTTCCAACATGCCATACATCGAGACAAGATTTTGTGAATTTTGCGTTCTGATTCCAAAATCCAATGACATGGTAAAAACTGTACAATTCGTATACCTGCATGAAAATACTTTTTATAAAAATGTTCAATAATTAAATAAATGAAATCTGAGTTACTAGGTAAAAGAAGCGGATGTTTTTTTATCGTAGATAAATTAGAATTTACTTCCAACTCTGAGAAGTCCCTCATTATCTATGAATATATTACATTATTGCATGCAAAGATGTTTTTGTCGCCCAGAAAAAGATTATAAGATGTATATCAGGAGTCTCAAGAAATACAAGCTGTATAAGCATTTTTTTAAATTTTGAAATACTAACATTGCCATGCCTATATATATTTGAATTATGTGTTTTTATATATGATAACCGTAACTGTTTCATAAGAAATGAAAATGTGCATTCTATTGATACCAGGTACAAGACAGACTTTCATATGCCATATTGTAAAAATGCACTGACTTACAATTGCCCCAATGTAATAGGGCTCAGATTATTCAATCTGCTACCACTAGAACTTAAAAACTCTAGTACTATCCACAGCTTCAAAATTACACTAAAATATTTCCTACTAGAGAAAACCTATTACTCCTTTCAGGAAATGATTGAATAATAAAATGAAAATTTCAATGAATGTATTACTCTTAGTAAATTGTCTTACTTTTAAGCTCTTTTCTGACTAATCCTAGACAATGTACTTTTTTGATTGTCTTACAGGATAATAAAAAATTGTTATTATTATTAGCTATGTTTTCAGTCTTCTGAGGCTGCTAAGGGATCGCTCTACTTTACAAGTCGTGCATGTTAAAGTGATCAACATTTTCAATGCTTTTTCCGTTTCGGGAAAGAGGGAATTTGTTTCTTTTAGGACACCAACAATTGTAAGATTTGTTAGATTAAGCCTATCGTGCCACAATTGCTGCTAGAGTTCGATTTCATTCTTTATGTTCGGTAAATCATAAAACTGGGCAATAGATGCACAAGTTTCTTTCATATTTTCAGTTGTCATCTTTTGCATCTGCATCTGCGCCGGGTGTAACTTAGATAATGCGAATGATCGCGTGTTTTTTCAGCAAAAGGTACTTCAAGGTAGGTGATAATTTCTACTTTAGGTATGCCACATACAAATTATACAGTGAACGGCTGTCGTAGAAAGAAATGCAATGCACACAACACACCATACCTACCTCCAAGCTACATATTTTTACACTGTTTAATGGCAAATCTGATTTAGTCGTGATGATAATGGCGGCGATTTTAAAAACGGATGTAAAAATCTTAATGTTATTCTGAATATTTCAATACTTTCTACAATATGCATTAAAACTTGTGAATTTATTTACGATTTGTCATGCCATGCGGAATTTATTAATAGGTGAGGAAGTCAATTGGTCGCTTTGCAGCTAGCTACATTTGATTTCCAACGCCAACGGGGGGCAGTTGCCCCCCTGTCCCCAGTTGGCGACGCCCTTGGTACACTCTCTTGTTTCTGAACCAGCAAAATAAATACAGTCCAACTTCTATAATTTATCCATAGTGGTTAGATATGTTCAGTTTTCCACCTCAAGCTACAACATGCTCATACTTCACATATACATTATTTATTCAAGTCGCTGTACAGTTTCAAAAATTGTATATTTCATACAACAGGCAGTCAAGATACTTATCAGAGAAATTTGTTCGTTCTAATTTGACATGAAATTCACATTAAAGTCACCAGTGGTCACTATAAGTTGTAATCTGGTAGTAAATTCATTTAAAAGTGATTCAAAGTTTGTTAAAAAAGTTTCATAATCGCCTTTATCACATCTGTAAAGTCCTGCGACTAGTATGTCTTCAATTTGTATCCCACAGAGTTCTGCATCAATCTTCCTACAATATTTACTTACATCGATAAGTGGGAGTCTCCTACTTTAGCGAAGGGAATTGAGGGTCCGAATTCATAGGAAGTTAATCACTGTTTTGTAACAAAAATATATCATTATTTACTATTACATTGCAATTACTGATCCTAATGACAAACTCTGGTGAAACGGTTCTATCTATCTGATTCCAATTCTTCATTGAACTGAGATGACACCCATGCGAGCCCCCATTTCAGGTTGGTTAACATGAATTTAAGGGCCTTAGTCCACTGCTCCTCGGAATTCAACTGTATCCTGAAATGATAATATTAATAATAATCCTTTCTGAAATCCAAAATGCACCAACTTGATAGAGTAACTGGCATCTTTATCTTCGATTTTTCCCTTACTGGTGGTTCTGTACGGAAAACAAAAAGCTTTTTCTCCCTTTTCGAGTTTTTCCACCTTCTCCTGGAATTGTTGGACACAATCCAAAAACGCCACCATGCCGCTGTCGAACTTGGTGTCCCACAAAAATTTGAAGCCTCCAGAACAATACAAAGGAAGTTCTTTTTCATCCTCAAGAACCTGAAATTCGAAAGTGAGAGAATTAAACATTAAAAATGATGTTTTTATAAATAACCACTTACAATAATATGTGAATGATTACCGAATGGCACTAGTCTGTAACGCTCAAAAGTAAGATTGATTTTTCTTGCTAAGGCTGAAAGAAGTAAAGCAGTCTGGCCCCAAGCTGCATTTATTTCAGACCAATCCACAGGAGCCGAAGGAAGACGACCTAATCGAAAATTGTTGATAGTTCCAAAGTGACCTTTATGCCATATATGGAAAGTCGCATTGAAAACATTTTTCCTCTGCAATTTATCAAGCTGAACAGTCATGTAATTCAACTGACATTCCAAACTGAAAATAAATTATCCAAAATGTACTCCAAAATATCAACATATGAAAAATTAGTGAAGATGTTTGAGACATATCTACTTGATGGCAACCAGAATGTTGGAAACAAAAGATGTCTTTCTCCTATCATCAGACCTACATATGGAGTACCTCAAGGATCAAACTTGGGACCTTTGTTATTTTTCCTTTTCATAAATCTGCCAAAACATAAGCAGTTATAATTTACTCGAAATTTAACTCATTTATTTTTGACTGTAAAATAGAATAAACCTCACTAAGCAGATGCTAATCATGTGGGACAAACTGTATGGCTAACTAACAAAATATCCAGTTTTTCTATACATACACTAGCCAACAAAAATTATTTGATTTGTAAGTACTGTAAATACTGTTTAGAATTATGCCAAACTGCTGAAGAATTAGAAGTGATCAATGAAGAACTCCAGATCTAAAAATATTCCCATTATAACAGATTTACCTTCTCCCTTCATCTTCAAGAATCATAAAGTCCCTTCTCTGTCTGGTATATTCTCTCCAATATTTGTCTTCCTCTTCGGAAATTTTTTCAGCTATTTTCTCTTGCTCGTCGATGGCTTTCAATGTTTCAGCTTCTTCTTTCTGGAGAGCATGCAATTCGTCCAATAACCTCGTCTCTTCAGCTTTCAGATCCCCCAATTCTTTTTCTAAATACTCAATATTAGGTTCATTATTTGCTTCAGACTTCAATCTGAAAAAAGTAATATGATGAATCACTGTTACTGAAGTGACAATATCATTTACTTTCGTAAATATGTGTTGTAATCTCTGTAGTCCTCTTGAGCTGCTTTCAGTTGTGATTCTAATATATCTATTAAACTATCTGCACATGAATCACAGAGCGGATGATCAATATCAGACTGTCCTGAGAGGATTCCAAAAAGTGCTGCCTGAACCTGTTGAACAAATTGTTAAGTCAAATATACTTTATTGCCTGAGACTTAAAACATGCAAAAAAAGACTATTTATAAATAATAAATTAATATACAAGCTCTAACAAGAAGAAAATGAACTTTAAATTGAATCAAACTCATAAATTTCTTCAAAAAATGAAAGCATCACCCTATATTATAAAAATCATCAACTTCTCTGTAGGTTCTTGGACATCTTGGTTCCTTACCTCAAAATGTTGACTTAGTAAATCAACTTCTTTGTCATTTGATATAAGCATGAAGCCATTTGCTCCATTGCCAGAGTCAGAGAATCTACAAGGAGGTACATAATGATCAAAACTTGTGGCCTGTGATTCCAAATCGACGTCCGGATTTGAATGTATGGGTACTAAAATCAAATATTATTAATAAGTAAAAAAAAACAGAAAGAAATTCACTCACGATTCAACTCTGCTTGAATGTGTTCACTGAAAGAATTTAAAGAGTCATCTAGTTTCAGCGCTTGGGAACATCTTTGGCAAGTATACGAAACTAATTCTTTACCTTCTGCCATCAGAAATAATTTAGTGTTGAGTATGTTTAATACCTTTCTTTTCTCTATTATACAAACACAAACAGACTAAATCTGAATACTACCTTTGCGCATGTTATATGCCCATTATAAACAAAAAACATATGATGACTGATCTGATGATACCAGATACCACAATATCATAGAGTAGTAAAATTCTGTGACGATCACAGTAACACAATATTGTTTACTATTCTGTGACCATATAGAGAGTAATTTTTTTGCGAGTCGATCATTTGTAACCATCGTTCACAATATCAGTGATATCTGTTAAAAAAAAAATCTTTAAAATCTGTTAATCAGCTGTCGCCTTCATACGAACGACAACTCTCAGAAGTTGAGAAACTTGTGCGAACTACTAAGGTCGAGGACTAACGAGGTCTTACCTTTTAACGTATGATTCCTAACCTATAGGTTGCTACTAACTGTTTGATTTACTGCCGCAAGTTATAATTGAAAAATAAATATTTATTGATGACGAATTTTGCAATTTAATTTCTTGTTGGATATACCTTCAAGATATCTGATGAAAAGTCAGATGTAATTGCCTGTTTACTGAAGGCACAATACCTGAAATGTTGGTAGTCACATTTGTTACATAAATTTAATATTTTCCAGCTGTCACTGTTAAATATTATTACTACTGAATTCTGATGTCATATTTAAGGGCCTTTAATATATGTTATCCAAGGCTATAGTATAGGTTCCGTGCCTTTCAGAAATCCGTATCGTATAGAACCTCAAAATCTCAAAAACAATAATACCATCAAAATAATATAACTTTACAGCATATTATAGTTTTTAAACCACTTTTGAATACATTTTTGAGTGAAGTTTTTTGTAAATTTTTTTCTATCATTTTTCTAAACAAATGCTCTGAACAAAAACATCTAGCAACACCTAGCATACTCCATTTTGAAGGAAATTGTAGGACACTACATCACACCTTCCCGTTGAAAAAATTTAAACACAAAAATTAATTATTCTTCCAAAGTTGATTACATAATTAGATTTTTCCGGATTTTCGTTATGATTTTCTGATTTTTTGAGAATACTATTTGGTGTGTTTGGAAATTTTGCATTTTCAAGTAAATTTTCATTTGACGATTCTATAAAAGCTGGTTTCAATCTATCAATCAAAATGTTCTTTCATTTTCCATTCACTGAAAGTGTAAAATATTTTTCGGTTTTTTCTCAAATCTTGTAGGGACCATAATAAGGAGTTTACAAAGATTTTTCAACACAATCTGTTCTTAGAAAAATATGAGAGGTGTTTCGCAATTCTTTATGTACACACATTTTTTTTCTCCCCATGATGACTGGACTGCTCGTTGATTTTTATGTTTCTTATGAAGTTTTCAAAAATTCTATATGCGATAATACTTTTTCTTTTCCATTGGTTATCACAAAATTTCCTGGAACACGTAACGTACTTCATTTTGAAGGAAATGGAGTAGACACTACAATATATAATAATCATTTCGGGAAATTTTTAGTTTTATTAAAGAATCAGATTACTTCTTTATTGAAATTCTAATCTTTGGATATGTTGAAGTAGAAAGTACATACTTATTAGTTTCGTGATCCCTAAGGAAAACTTTGATCAACTTTATCCAAAGACTAGATTAAATGAGAACTACTTGTCATTTGCTTGAAATCGCCCGAAACAAAAAAAAATATTTAGGAATAAGAAGAAGCAGAATTTAGTGATTGTAGATTATGATAAACTGTCATCTGGTCAACTTTTCTTACATAATTTAAAATGTCAGAAAAAAATCCTGAAATAAGGCCTTATAGATATTTCGACACTCCCGATGGTCATGATGTTTTTAAGAAATACTTATGTCTCCTGAAACCGGCAGGTCATGTCACCGCGGCAGCAGGTATCTTCGATGTCATCGCCTGGTCTCAACCAAAAGGATACTTGCCTATCTTGGGCCGTTTCGTTTATGTAGGAACTCCCATTATTGGAGCTACCACGGCCTTCGTCTTCACGACAAACGGTCTTGCGAGTCTGCGTAACAAAGATGACAAGCTGAATTGGTTTTTGGGAGGTTTCGCAGCTGGTGCTCTCGTGGGAGCTTGGCGAGGCAAAACCATGTTTGGGTTTAATTTGGGGATGTTGTTCGGACTGATGGCGGTGGTGAGAAAGTACTCCGAGGATAGAGGGTGGCAATTTTCACCACCGGACGGTGTTCCAATCATGAATCAAGGAATTTGGCAGTATGATTTTTCTCTCTTCAAGGAAAGACCTCGTACCTGGACCACTGGCAAAGATTAATTTTTCATTGATGTAGTGTGAGGGACGATTTGTAAATGAGAGCTGTCAATAAACATTTGGCGATTTTGAACATGTTTGTTTGTTTGTGTGGTTTCCGAAAATAATGTAGGTAGTAATTAAATTTTTTCTTATGAAATAGTGTTTGAATTATTTGTGCTTAGCATTCAAGATTCAAATTTAAAGTATTGTAATTCATAAGAATCACAAATTACAAAAAGTGAGGAATGACTAAGAAACCCACATTCGTAACTAAACGGCTATCTCTTTAATTAATTCTTCTACCGAGTAGAATGCTTTATCAAGAAGATAGTTTTCTGAAATTGAGTACTGAATAAGTTTAGAAAAGAGGGCTAGCTTTTTTTACAAAATTGTACTAATTTAGTAAGAGGACTTTTCATACCCACAAGTTAATAGTTTTTCTCTAAAATTGAAAGTGTACATCAGTCTCAGGATTCTTTTGGCATTGAACATTTTGTGGCATCTATTTTTATGATTTATTGCAAAGATTCACCTGACAAGTCATTTTGCAAGGTAAATATGAAAACTTTTACATGTACAAGTCAAAATACAATACTAGTAATAATATATATTTCTCTTTTCTGTTTAATGTTCGAATATGATATCCTGAGTTGGAGTAGAGCATTAAAAACTGATATAGACAAAGTAATTATTGTAAATTACTCAGTATCTTGTTTTCTGAAAAAAATCATAATTTTTTTTGAAAAATTTTAAGTTTACATAAAGATGGTATTAGAAAAATAGGTTGAGTTTTCACGATTTGTTCACTACCACCCGTACGCTAATAGAAATAACTAGTACAGTGATAATTTCACTCATCTTTTTGATCATATTTCACAATGATGCGTACAATACTTGCTACACAGCTGATTACTTCACATACAGGTACAGCACATAATTCAATCATATCTCATCGGTAGCCAAAATTCAGGTATGCTTGAAAAATGTGTGTTGACAAATCGTGATTGTTGATATCGAAGTTTAGATTTTTAGGCAATTCATCAAGACATTGGACTCACTAAGAATGTTTCACTTTCATTGATAATATGGTTTGGAAAATTCCTTTACACATAATTCTATCAACTTGAAAATCACCTTTGATCTTCGACCAGACACATCAAAAGTAAATTGAAACTCAGTTCAAAACGGTAACTTCTTTTTATTCATTAAATTTCAATGTATTATATTTTAGGTAAAACATTAAATAACTAGATTAATGAAACAATAAAAATGTAACGACTAGGTAAAATTATCAAATATAAAGATTAACTGGATGAATCACAAAAAACAGTCAATAAACAAGCAGTGCCATTCATTTTGTAGAAGATGCAGGCTAACAGATAACTATGAAAACCTAACAACTCACCCTGTATAAATGTAAATAAGGCAAATACCCAAGTGTCAAACACTAAAATCACAATTAATGCTTCAAAATAATAATTGAGACAATAACTACAAAAACTATTTAGATATTTGAGATTCGAATTATCATTTCTTTATATTGTATTTTTTTAAACTATTATATTATTCATAACAAAATCTGCCCTATACATATTTCAATTCATTCTATTTTCCTCGTTTACGTTGTTGATATTGTTGCTTTGGGTCGGTTCCACAACATCAATATCTTCTTCTTCTTCTTCGTCAGTCACATATTCTATAATCTCCTCCACTTCATCTTCTTCTGCTTCCTGATCTTCAGAGTTATCCTCCTATAAAAAATAACATAAAAAATCAGATAACTGAGAAAATAAATGTTTCAAGCTGAAATTCGTAACAATTTTTTTATCCCTTATCGAACTTTATAGCATATAAAAACAAGAGTCACCATTCTGATTTTTTTCTACTCTGAAGTCAAACTCTTCAAATTTTGTCTATGTAAGTATATATAAAATATCTTTTGTATATTCTTCTAAAAGCCTTTTTGAATATAATACATTTTTTCACCATTCAGTAAATCAGTAATGAGTATACAGCCCAAAATTTCGCATAAATGGGCAGAAGATAATTGAACCTAAATTTAACAAATATAAATACAAGCACAAATATTGATAGTCACATGAACTAAGGATAAGAATTACAAAGATATAGATATTGTGTTTATAACCTGTAACTTTTCAAGCCTTCAATGAACTTTCTCAGACCTAATTTCGGTTCTTCAATTGAGCTACATTTTTTATTGTAGCTCAAACACTAAAATTTTGAATGACAGTGCACATCTACACAATGACTACAAAACAAAACCGTATCACACAATGGACATATAGTTGAGACCCCTCTTCCTACAAGATATAAACCAGAATTTTCAAGATAAAAAGTAAAATGTGATTTCAATTGTAAAACAACTCACTTCCGAAACTTCATTTTCATCGTCTCTCAAGCCATTTTTTGCACCACTGTGGATCCCTCCGTTCATCTTCTCACCATTCGCAATCACTTCTCCTGGGTCATCCATCCTCTCTGCGTTTCTTATCTCTTCATCTACTTCTTCGTCACTCTCTTCGTATTCGTATTCTACCTCCTCCTCCTCATCCTCATCGTCTACTTCCTCCTCATCATCACCAGCATTTACCTTTTCCTCAGAAACTTGAGCCAGAGACTCACCCGGTAACCCCACTGTGCAGTTTAGTTCAGTTGAAGCAACCTCCAACGAAGGTTTTTCCACGTTCTCTGGTTCTTCCACATCTTCAGTAACATTCTCAGTCAATTTATCTACTGAACCATCTTTATTTGAATACTGTTCCAGAAGAGTATCCACCAATTTTTCTGTTTCTCCTACAGTCTCAGGGCTTTTCATAGCGACTTTTGTTTCACTCTCAGTCAATAATTCGTCGACTGTACCATTTTCTTTACTTGAGGAAACAGGCAGAAGTGATTGTTCCACTTTTTCAATAATTTCAGGCTTTACCTCAGTATCATATTTCTCCTTGGTGACTATAATTTCTCCCTCAGCCAATGAGTTGTTTGATGTTCCATTTACTTTAATTGAGGAATCGTCAAGAAGTAGCTGTTGCACTTCATCAACTATTCCTGCTTCTTTCACTGTTTCATCAAACTCCTCAGTCGCTTTAGGTTCAGATAATTCCAGTTTTTCTATCGTACCACTTTCTGTATTTAATGCAGATTCCATTTTAATATCGTTTTCAGGCTCATTCATTTCTGATTCCTCCAAAATTATGACTTCTTTCTTTTCCACCTCACCAATCTCTTGCTCAAAGTTCTTGGTCATTGGTGCAGAACCTTCATCATTCTCAACTTGCTTCTGTTCCAGCTCAGCAAATTCTTCTTTGAGTACAGATTCAAGTCCATTATCTTTGTTTGCTTCAGTAACCTCGGCATGTATGATATTCTCAAGTACATTTCCTTCAGGTTTGCTGGTTTCCTCAGGAGAAAGCTGTTTTTTAGTTACTGTATCTTCTACAACTTTGTTTTCAACATTTTCCTCAGGATGACCTACCTCCTTAGGAGGGAGCTGCTCTTCAGTTTCTGTATCTTCTTTCTGGAAACTGCCAGTTGCAACATCCTGCATGGCTTTTTCTTCTAGAGATTGATTCATGTCAAGTGAATTTTCTTTGGCCAGTTGAAGCCTTTCCTCGACCACAAAATCACCAATTTGTGACGATGCTTCATGTTCCACTAGCTGAACATCTCCAGCTGGTACAATAATTTCTTGAACCTTTTCTCCAAAGTTTTCGGTGATGTCTACAACATCTTCCCGGTCTTCATGCAATTCCTTCCTGATTTCATCTAACAGACTTTGGTCCAGACCGATATGTTTCGCTTTATCGATTATATCATCAATTTGCTCCTCCAATAGGGGATCAGCTTCGATTTTTTCGAATTCTTCGGACACGTTGCTGCTGCTCCTTTCTTCGTACTTTCTACCGGAATTCGACGAGTCGTCAGTTCCATTTTCTGAAAAAAAGAGAAGGTAGTTTTGTATTGAGACAAGCTGCTTAGAATTTATTCTAGAATAAACGTACACAACATGTTTCTGAGGTGTGGTTGTCTTTTTTTGTATGACAATTGGCGTGTTTCAAAGTTTTTGCTCAGTCGTGAAATGATTATCAGGGAGGGGTGGGTATTAGCGATTAATGGGGTTGACTCAGCATGTGGATCTGGGTAATGACAGATACTGTTAAGTTACGGTTAAGCTATTTCACAAACTGTAACATACCTTCTCCGAAAAGCTTGATGATAGCCTGTATCGAAACTGAGACACGTCAAAACTTTGGAAGGTTATGGATGCAGACTTATTTAAAGAAAAAACTTGTATTTTTCAAAAATATATTGAACAAGTAACAATAACACAAATAACAGGAAGATTACAAGTGAAAGTTTCTCATTGGTTCATTTATTCTAGAAAAAATCCTTTGGTTGTATAAAGAACAGATATCATTCAAAACGTCATTGGAACGAAAATTCAACTGACAAAGTTTGTAATTGTTCAATTTTCCCAACAGTTACAATAATTCATGGCTTTTTCATGTACTTACCAGAGGAATCGAGACTGATAACAGACAGCGTCATTTTTCCAGCAAGTACAACAGCAGGGTCTTCTTCCGAGTTGATGTTCTGTGCTTCAGTAGCGGAATCAGTCACCAGTAGGTGTGATTGAGGCGGTAGAGCTCCTTCCAAGAATATTTCCTTAAAAATATACCAAAGTACCACTTGATTATTCTTTAGTTTTTTGTTACATCTAATAACTAAGAATAGATGCCTATTCAAAATAACAGCAGGTGATGTTACGCATACCAACCAGACCCAGAAAGAAAATACTAAAACGCATTACTGTTTCTTTACTGATATCCTTACCTGTGGTGGTTCTGCTGAATTCGAAACAGGAGGCTGAGCTGCAGGTAACACTGGAGAATCTGGTCTGGACCATCTTTTACCGCCTTCACAACTAGCTCTCATTTCCATTCCAACGACTTTAACGGATGCTTGATCTTCGTCTTGACTCGAAACGCCCCCGTTAGCCACTACATCCTGTACAAAAATGTCAATATGTCATTTAATTAAAGTCTGAAGTTGTTGGGCACCGTTTGGTCAGAACCTTTCGAACACTGGTAGAAAACACAAACTCAAAGCAGCGGGCGGAGTTAAATTTCAACAATGAGTAACACCTGCTCTAAGCAAATAAAGATGTTTTCAAGATAATCTGTTGGTATCTTGGGTGAGCTAACATGCAAAAAAAGAAACACATTTCTCGATGTTTCAAGATGATTTTTCTCCAAACTCCACTCAAATGAATGAAAACAGTTTTCTTGATGTAAAACACTGAATGCAAGAGAAAACTATTTTTCTAATTAAGATTAAATATAGTGAATATTTTTCGGAGATATTTACCAATTGCATACGTTAGAGAAACTGGTTCAATTTATAGTGCTGACGAGTCTGATTGAAATACAGGGTGGGCCATCGAAAACTTGACATGGAGGTTTTGGGTACTAATCTTGAAAATCTTGAAAAAACGCTCAGGAGGGACAGTTTTTTTTCCGCATTTACAGCGTCCTCACTTCAACTCCGGAGCAGAGGGGTGAACATTCCTTGAAATTTTAATAGGGAATAGGGGCGAGCCGCACATCGTTTGAAAGATCTTGGAATTCTCTAAGCAATGGTATACATTTTTTTAAATTTGGACGTATTTAAAAGGGTACTTTCCGATAATTAACTTTTTTATTATTGTTAATAGCAATAAATTGTTGTACGTCACTGATCAGTTGGAATGTATTTGTTTCTTACGCTACTTTTTTGTTAATTTTTTAGTTCTTATTTGTTAAAAGGATTATTACAATTGAGAAATGGTTAAAAATGCTGTTTCTATTGTATTATTGGCCCATTGTTTTTAGAAGGCAATTCAACCGGACAAATGTATCTGGAGCTTCTGGAAGATACTATTAATCTCCTTCTCTCTGATATTATTGAAAATGACCACAATTATCGGGAGGACCTGTTAATATTTCAATAAGATGAGGCTCCTCCGCACTATGCTCTGCCTGTTCGGCATTATTTTCCGGATCACCGGATTGGGAGGCGAAGCACTATCGAATAGTCACCACGATCACCAGACCTTTCGCCGTTAGATTTATTTCTGTGGGGTCATTTGAAAAGCAGAAATTACTGTACTCCTCCTGCATTACTCGAAGATTTGCATATGCTGACATGAGAATAAAGTAAGTAACTTCAACTCTAAATTCAATATGGTTCGTCCAAATTGAAAAACAAATGTACAACATTGTTTAGAGAATTCCAAGATCTTTCAAACGATGTGCGACTCGCCCCCTATTCCCTTTTAAAATTCCAAGGGTTGTTCATCCCTCTGCTGCGGGGTTGAAGTGATGACGCTGTAAATGGGGAAAAAACTGTCCCTCCTGGGCGTTTTTAAGGACTTGCAAAACCTCCATATCAAGTTTTCGATGGCCCACAGTGATTCATTGGATTAATTCATCACCGAAATCATAAAAGGTACTAAATTCTAAGAAGTCTCTTCCAAGGGACTTTCATAAAATTTTGTTAACATCAGTGGTGCTTTTAAAGTTATATTCAGCATATTTTTCCACAGACTTAAGTCCCTACATTCTAAATAATTCTGATTGAATAAGAACCCTTTATAAAATATTGTATTGGATAGATGAAACAGTGATCTTTGCTTTCGGAAACCAAATTGATGGTCTTTTAAGATGTTGAAGCAAACATTTGAAAACCTGTTGATTAACAACGAATTTTCGATACAACTGATAGTAAAACAACAGGTCTATATTGTTTTGCCCTTTTTAGGTATAGAATGGTGTTGGGCAGTCTTCTAACAAAAAAGAAAAACCCCTTCTTGTGAGATAACTGGAAGGGTCTACAGATCACTGATGCAAATTGACCAGGAGGGATGTATCTGCCCAGAAAATATTTTCATTGCAGCGCCATCTATGAAATATATCAAACAATAATTCAAGACTCTTTATCAGATATCCATGGTGAAGTTTCGAGCAAAACCGTCTGTATAGGTATTAAAAATCGCAATCTACCATGAAAACTAAAACAGCGTCTACTCTAGGCATGGCAGTTAAGTCAAATAACACATACATAACCAACGACTAATTAGGGACTCGACTTGTTAAAATCAACGCGGATTGGCCACGATGAGTTACCTGATCAGTACCCTCGCTAGTCTTACGGCGAGAAGAGAGCTCTTGATCGACCTCGTCCAACAGTGCTGACATCGCATTAACAACTACGAAGAGAGAATGTGAACACTAAACTCCTTTTACGACAGAATGGTATGGAATACAGGTACGAGATACATGGTGTAAATTTTTTAGCAATGATGTTAAGCCCTCTTGTACGGTTTTCCCTCTAAATTATAGATTATTTGACATATCAGGAAACTGCAGGGTTTTCAATCGAACAAAAATTCATCATCTATGTATTTGATAAACAAATTTATGAAAAAGGAAATATTCAACATTGAATGAAGATCATTTTGTTCGATAACTTCATTTTCTTATTATATCCTACTAAAAAGCGAGTATTTGAACAAGAAAAGGAAAACATCAAATTTTCAATGATCTTGAAAAAAGAGGAAATTGAAATATCAATTTTAAACTATGACTCAAAATGCACAACTGCAGAACTACAAAGTTTATAAACATATTAATTACGACAAAAACTCTTATTTTGAAGTGAAATTGACAGATGAAACTTTCAAGATGGCGAGTGGGGGCCATCTGGAAAAAATTTAAATGGAAAGGGGGTTCTTGTGACACATCATTTTGAAGCTCCTGACGAATACTTCATAACCCTAGAATATGAAGTAAATTTTCTTCACCTACTACAAAATGTCGGAACATTCAATCATTTCCTGAAGACAAACACATTAACATCGATATTTCTAGAAATATTCCTTTTTATCTGCCATTTGGCAATTCCAACAACCCGATAAAGTT